>JAJJWW010010387.1:0-59512 GCA_023531295.1 Papaver armeniacum
AAATATTACATATATATGCGGGATACAATATCAAAAACAAAAAAGTGCGTCTTTACAAGAACGCACTAAAATTTTCTACAATTCTATTTTCTTCTCGACTAAGCAACAATAACAACTACCAAAAGGAAACATGAAACACGGTGGAACACCAACTTACTTATATGTTAAGTCCAATTCAGTGATGTCTGATAACCTACCTAGATACCTACATGTGTGTGTACGTATGGATGTGTGCGTGCGTTTGGATGTGTGTGTGTCTGTGTCTGTGATCATTTCGTAAATACCAGCCAATTGTCAAATTATAATGTATAATCAGAATAATCTTTTAATTCTCTCTTTATGTTTTTATAAAGATGAAACCAAAATGATATTTCCACTAAAGTTTAAACATGATAGAATATAAAAATTGGTACTTGAGAAAATCTCACATTTCTAGACCAAAAAGTTCTAAATACATTGAAACCCAAAATCCAGCGTTATGCGAAAGCCAAATTTTCATAATCTAGTTAATAAAAAATACAGACACCCCTTAGTTTCAACCATGATATTATCGTAATCAATTCGCCTATATTTGGAAATGTATACTTTCAGTTAAATATACAAAAAATGGAATTCAATAAAAGAACCCCTAAAGTTTGTACATGAAGCAGTGCAAAAAGAAAGAATTTTTCAAAAAGTGTTACCTCGGAGTAGTTTGATTGGTCAGAGATGTATGTTTAGGCGGAAGAAGATTGAAAGAACATGGAAAGAAGATTGAGCAGAAGTATGTTTTTGGATTTAATTTTTTCTCTCTCTCCTCGCAATCTATCTCTCCTTCTCAATTTCTTTTTGATTTTCGTATACTCAAAAAAGCGGGGAGTTAGAGTTTTTAAATCCACTTCCCTACCGGGTGTGAGAGAGAGAATTGGTTGTTTAGTTTTATTGAAGGTAGGTTTTTTATTTTGGTCGACCAGAATTCTCCGTTTTGATTTTGACTTTGAGATGAGAAGAAGAGAATATGTAATGCACTATTTCTCAACTAAAGCGTGTATTCATGGGATCGACCACAAATGTGGATTTATTAATTGGGAGGGAAAATCAAGACATCTCTTTATCTTACCTAACTTAGTGAAAATTTTCTTTTCAATACAGAACACAAAAATATGAAGAAAAGAATACCTACCTAGAGTGTAATCTGTGCCGTAACGGCAAGGCTCAATAATAAGTAATTTTTGTGCATAAATTTTTTGACTCATGCCGCTAATTTGTAGCTATCATATAACGTGACATTGTTGTTTTATTTTTTATTTTCATGTATTCTAACCAAGTTTATTTTATTATTAGGACGATCAGCCACATCTTAAACTCTATAATGTTACCCATTTTGTGGCGAAACGGAATTAACATAGTCTATTACTACTCACCAACACCTTCCACCACCACAAAACGATTTGCCACCACCCCTTTCTCCACCAGCAGCGTCGTCCACCCGTCGTAGGCCATTCGGTGTAATTTTAATTGTTAATTAATCACAAATGTCATGTATAAAATTTAGATTGAACAAAATTAAATCGTCAATTAATTTATTCAATTATGTTTTTTTCCTTGTTACATTTTGTTCAATAAAAACAAGATTTATACAATTGGGTACTAAATAGGGTACCGTTTGGATGATCCAGCGGACATGATTATTTTTTCATATATGATATGTTATCATCCTTGAAATATTTGGTATCTTTCTTTGTCAGTCGTGCTAAAAACAACCAATTATATCTTTCACAATACAGTGTTACCCGGGTTGTATAGACACAAACTAATATCGTCCACAACTACTCACCAATACCCACCACCATAAAAACAGCCCATCGCCATTATTTCTTCCACCAACACTAATATTACCTCCTCCACTACTCAACCGCATCCACCACTCACTAACACCCGCCACCGCTTCCATCACCCATACTTACTCCACCAGCACTAATAATGTATTTTGAAACTCCCTCCGTTTCTGGAAAAATGTTACTTTCACTTTTTTATTTTAGCCTAAAAATAGGCCAAATTGAAAAAGTGAAAGTAACACTTTTCCAAAAATAGAGGTAGTATAATTTTTGTTATATTAATGATATTAGGTTGATTAAGGGAAATGAAAAATTAATAATCATTCATTATGAGCAATTAATGAGACATCAATTAATAAAGCACTTATACTAATATTTAAGTTGAACAAACCTCGACAGTAAATTAATGTACCGGCCTAGGGATTAAGCATGGGTGTTATGTATAATACGTATAATTATGTTAGATTATTAATTGAATATAGTTTCTAGTCAAATCCTTATGACTTTGAAACAGAAGCCTGAAAGACGGGCGTTCATGTATGATCATTTTGTAAATACGAATGTATGTCAAATTATAACGTGTGATCTGAATAATTTTATAAGTTTCTCTCTAAGTATATCTATTATGATGAAACTAAATATTTATTTCCACTAAAGTCTAAACAAACAGAAAGGAAAAATTGGTACTCGAGAAAATCTCACATTTCCACACCAAAAAATTGTGAATATATTAAATACCTGGCGACATGCGATAGCCAAATTTTCATAATCCGGATAATAACAAAATACATACATCCCTAAATTTCAACCATGAAATTAACGCAACAAGTAGGCTATCTTTGAAAATGTATACTTGCTAAATATACAACAAATGAAATTCAAGAAAATGATAGAAGTCCCAAAATTCATACATGAAGCAATGTAAAAGAAAGGATTTTCTATTACACGGAGTAGTTTGATTGGTCGAGATGTACGTTACGGTGGAAGAAAATTGAGTGAACACGGTAAATTGTATTTCTTTTTTCTTTTGAAGGAACCTAGTCTCCATTAAGTTGTAATTTGTAGTTGGATGATAATAATAAGAAAGTGAAGTAACAAAGTATTAGTATTGATTTTGCTTAATGGGATTGCATAAACAAAACATAAATTGTTCCATTAAATGAGTTAACGGGAAAGATCCAAGTCTCTTGTACTTGTTCCTTAAATTAGTGATTATTTATGTATTTATAAGGGTTAACTCGTGCCGTAACTAATATCTAATGATATTATAGATTAGTGATCCATTCGACCTCCGCCACCGCTTCCACCACCTATTATCGCAACTAATATCTATCGTTATTGTTTCTATTTTTAGCAAAATTAACTATTAATGTAAATATAAATTTATTAATTTAATTAAGGAAAATTTTATAATGAAAAAATTAATAGATTATTTATTATGAGGAATTAGTGAAAAAACATCATTATGAGCAATTAATAAATCATTTATTGTCGAGAATTAGTGTGAAACACTAATTAGTTAGGCATTTATTATATTAATCATATACTATATTTATTATATTAGATTTCCATTAATTGGTCATTAATGTTAGTTTTATGGGAGAAATTACAGCCATAGATTTGTCTAGGGAGATGAAATCTTGCCCGCCACCTTACATAGGCTAAGTTAGCCAAACCGTAAGCTTTGTATTCTTGATATGCGTGGCTATATTATCCACAAATTTGGGAATTCTTGAAAACCGAGAGAAAAAAGATAAAAGGGCTCCGTATTTTCCAAAGAGGCTCCGTCAATACTACATCTCATGTACGTGGATGACTTATTGATAACATATAAAGCAACTCGAAAGGCACTAATCACCTCAAACATCTACTACAAGCTTATGGAAATTCGACGGGTCAACACATCAACACATTTAAATCTATAATCATCCATCACCCGGCTATAACAACACCAACCTGGATGAACTAAAACAAGCCTTCAATATGCCAATAACATCAAACCCCTCACCTACCTAGAAGTGCAAATTAAACATGGTATATCTTCCAAGTCATATATTTTCCCCAATCCTTGCCGCATAACTCGCAAGGGAAAAGGATGGATGACTAAATGCCTAAATCAATCGTGGGCAGATTCGCACTCATAAAATCGTCCCTTACCCATACATCCAATCACCTCATGTGAACACAAACTCTTTATACTCACATCCATAAAAAAATAGATCCCGGGGCCATGATTTTTCCATCAAGAAACTTCATCCATTAGGAAGGGACAAACTATACAAACCCAAAGCTCAGGGAGGACTAGGCATCGAAGCAAAGAAAAAGCACAACAAAGCACTTATGATGAAACGAATCTAGAACATTCACGAAAAACGTACCTCCCTCGTACTAGCCACATTATATAATGCAAATACCTCAAACAAGACACCCATTTTTGCAAACATCCCTCCCATCCCGTCATCTCCCGACCCACAATGGAGACAACTAGCATCACTCATACCAACCTTCAAACTTCATCTTTTTCCATCAAATTAGAGACGAATTAAACACCCCTATCCAATAAAATTGGATTCCACAATTCAATAACAACATTAATCCAACCCTATGCTATCTCATACAACCGATTGTCGACATCATCGACCTGTCAACAAGGAACCGGAATCATGATAGGTCAATCTACTTACACAGCCCATAGTTACGAATCGTCAACATTCCCATCCCACGGAACAACTAACCAAACAAGATCATTTGGCCTGTTACAAAAAGAGAAAAATATACGATGGCATCGGGGGATATAAATGCCTCATCAACAACTCGCACAAACCCATCAAAACCCACTCCCACCAACTACCTTCCTTTGGAAACTCTCATGTCCCCCAAAAAGTGCAGCTTTTCTTGTGGAAAACAATTAATGAGGGTCTACCAACCCTTAACATTCTCAACCGCATCCAACTCACCAACTCCAACCTATGTCCTCAATGCAATTCTAAACTCCGAAAACGTCCAAATACATATCACGCTTCATTGTCAAACAACCATTGATTCCCGGGAACCTCATACTACCTCATCTAACAAACAATCAAAACCTCTACTCATATCATACCCACCCTCATCGCCCCATCAGACTACAGTCTCCATAATCCTCAAAACAAAAGCTCCTTCCCTGGGCCACCACAACTTTTTGCTTCATGTTTTGGTCCTTATGGATAGCTAGAACGACAGCCTCATCGCCAACAACTGCCAAATCCAGCGAATATCACCCAGATATCCATCAAACTCTAGCAGGCCACCGCCAGTACTACATGGGATGCAACCTTATCCAAACCCAACACAAACAACACTAGCAACGACAACCATCTTTGTGGGATGGCTCAAACACCACTTAAATTAGATCAAAATTAACACGGACGGAGCATCAAGAGGATATCCCAGAATATCGGGAGTAGGTATTATATGCCGAAACGAGGGGGCCGAAACAATCTTAGCAATGACACAACCACTGGGTACTATGTACCACCGCACTTGCATCGAAAACTTGGGCCATGCTTATCGCTTCTAGAACGACAACGAACGGTGATGGCCAAAAGTTCAATTTGAAATGCATCCGAGAACTTAACAAGATTTAACCCGGACGTCGATGCTCCATGGTATATTTCTAATTAGATCGTTGAGAAATCAAGTATAAGTTTACCCAAATTCGACAATATACTATTAGGCACATCTACTGAGAAGGAAATCAAACAACAGACGGTCTTGCAAATCGAGCGGCAGATGATTGCTCTATAGGGAATATCACAACAACAGTGTGGGACAATGTAATTTCCCCACCTATAAGTTCTATTGTAATAGCAGACTCTGTGGGCGTAACATTCCCACGTGTAATCACAGTTTAACTTAATAAAATGCATGTTTCAAAAAAACATACAATCATTTAGTTTGTAATCAACGCTGGGGGGTCTAACAACCACACCCAATATTTCGCTTAGCAATTTATACTTTCAAGAGAATCAACTAGACAGTCAGACTCAATCTTAAGAAAAGTATACCAAAGAGTTATATCTCAATCTCTCAATTCAATCCGCAATCAAACAAATAATAATTTGTGAGCCCGATTGAATATAAGAGAGAAAAACTTGAACGGTACCTGTTGATGGTGGTTTTTAGCTTAGGGATAAAATCGTAAAACCGTACATCTGACATGACGCCATTATGACTAATAGCGCATTTATTGAATCAATCAGCGTATTTACGTAAGAATTACCAGGGTACCTTTTTATACATGTGTCATGTTCACTACGTAACCCTTAATATTAACTCGACATCACCTATGTATACACCTAACCCTAATTCTCCCACCGTACAATGGAAAACCATGTCAGCCACGTCTGCGCCAAGGCATGCCAACCATGCCAGCCGCACAACCGTGCCAATGGAAAACCATGTCGCCACGCTCGCGCCAAGGCATGCCAACCATGCCAACCGTATTCTCATCGCTCCAATGGCAAACCATGCCAGCCACGCCTCTCGCGCCAAAGGCATGCCAACCATGCCAGCGCACCACCGTGCCAATGGCAAACCATGCCAGCCCATCTCTGCGCGCAAGGCATGCCAACCATGCCAGCCACACCACCGTGCCAATGGCAAACCATGCCCCCACGTCTCTCGCGCCAAGGCATGCCAACCATGTCAGCCGCACCACCGTGCCAATGGAAAACCATGCCGCCCACGTCTCGCGCCAAGGCATGCCAACCATGCCAGCCACACCACCGTGCCAATGGCAACCATGCCGCCCCACCGTGCCAATGGAAAACCAACCATGCCAGCCAACCATGCCACCACCACCGTGCCAATGGAAAACCATTCCAGCCACGTCTCTGCGCCAAGGCATGCCAACCATGCCAGCCGTACCACCGCGCCAATGGCAAACCATGCCATCCACGTCTCTGCGCCAAGGCATGCCAACCATACCCGCCGCTCCACTGTGCCAATGGCAAACCATGCTGACCATTTCTCCACGCCAAAACGAAGGGTTACAATAATCAACGGCTATCCTTCTCTTTGAGATGCAGATTTCGACCACACAAGTTCTCCACCTGACGCATGGAAACTTGCGTACCCAAAGCCAAAACACACGGTTTGCACCTAAACCCTAATTTGGTCGCGCCTACTCTATGGCAAAGCCATGCTCAACGCTGGCTGCTACAAATGAAGGGTTGCAATAATCAACGAATAACCTTCTCTTTGAGATGCAGATCTCGACCACACAAGTTCGCCACCTGACTCATGGCAACTTGCGGCCCAAAGCCAAAACACACGGTTTGCACCTAAACTCTAATTTGACAAATCACTTTACTTATGGCAAAGCCATGCTCAACGCTGGCTGCTACAAACGAAGGGTTGCAATAATCAACGACTACCCTTCTCTTTGAGATGCAGATTTCGACCATACAAGTTCGCCACCTGACGCATGGCAACTTGCGGCCCAAATCCAAAACACATGGTTTGCACCTAAACCCTAATTTGGCCGCGCCTACTCTATGGTAAAGCCATGCTCAACGCTGACTACTAAAACGAAGGGTTGCAATAATCAACGACTACCCTTCTCTTTTAGATGCAGATCTCGACCACACAAGTTCTCCACCGACGCATGGCAACTTCAATGGTCCAAAGCCAAAACACACGGTTTGCACCTAAACCCTAATTTGGCCGCACCTACTCTATGGCAAAGCCATGCTCAACTCGGGGTCGCTAAAATGTAAGGTTGCAATAATCAATGGCTATTCTTCCCTCGAGATGCTGATCTTGACCGTTCAAGTTTGCCACCTAACTTACGGACCAAAGACAAAACATCACGGTTTGCATCTAAACCCCAAATTTGGCCGCGCCCTATTCTTTGGCAAGGCCATGTCGACTCTACCATGGCCACCGGCATGCCACCATGCCACACATAACACCTTGCTATATGTTTTCCCATGAAAACACTCGAGACATCTAACACATGTCACAAACTCGGGGGATGCTCATAGAGGGTATTGGTTTGGCGGTTTAGGCGTGCGCGTACACTACGCCCGTTACATGAAAGTGTCATAAGAATAAAGCGGTTAGTAAATACAGGAGTAATGGGAAATGCTTTCCTTCATTATGGAACATCAATTCCAAAGCACGGTTACCACCTCCTCCCATTTACTCATCTGTTTCTATTTCTTACAAGACCAGAGTACGTTTCACTTTGACTTGTATAAATAGGTCTTACCTACTTCGACCGAACAACAAGTTTTGGTCAGGAGCATACAACACTCAGAAACCACTTGCTAGCTTTCCCATCTGTTAGCTTTCACTTTCTGATACAAGTCAAATAACTACTCTCCAGAATCAAGTATTCTGGTCTCAACACTTTCTTCGCTTCCCTCCCTAAAACCAACCCTTCTCCTTCACTTTGTGACCGAAGCAAGTCTGGAACGGCCATTTATTTGTTTAAGCCGGATTTGTACAGATTGATCTCTTGAATCTAAAGTACTCCCTTTCATTACATTGTTTAGGGTTTAGACTCAGTTTCTCACCCACTCACGCAAAATTACCGAAATCAGCAGAAACCGTTTTCACCCTCAAACCACAGCGGGAGGATTGATCTTTCGGTTACAATATCAATTTCCAGCTTTCAATCTCATCTTTCTATCCCAACTTCAACATGGTGGAACTCAGATCCGGATCAGCTGCGAGCCACGAGAACACTAACACGGAATCTGTCCCTGGTGTTAACGCTCCTTCCAGCGGCATCACTATGCCACCTACTGAGCCTAACATCACTGAAAGCACTCCTTCAGGTGTTACACCACCGGTCACCAGGGCCAGAGCCGCTGCCGCCTCTAGGTGTTACACCAAAAGCCCTCCTTCTACGCAACCTGCCAATCCTGGCAACACCGAAAGCCCTCCTCCAGGTGTTACACCACCGATCACCAGGGCCAGAGATGCCACTACAGCCCCATAATGCCTCGTCAAGCATGGCACCTCCGACCGCCACCAGAACTCCAGTTACCCCGCCAACATGACGAGAAACCGGAGGATCCATAGGGAGCCGACCATATACCACCATCGTCGATTTGATGGAACGACAAGAGGTCCTTGATCGAGCCCAAACGGACATGGTCTCAACTCAAAAAGAAGTACTCATCTTTCTCAAGGCTCGGCGTAACGGCTACCACAGAGTCACGCCTCTAGGGCCGATGGGAAACACCTCCAACACTCCCGGCGCTGGCACCTCGACAGAACACATTGAGGTAGACGAGGGGATCCATGCCGGAACCCCTCCGAAGAGAAGCCAGTTGTGACGGACCGAAGAATTACGCCTTTGGCGCGTTGCCCCACAAAGCCGTAACTCCCCGGTGCGCCATGATGAAGCTACGATCCGGCCTTAAGGCTAGGCAAATACACATCCATTTGCCCTGGCAAGTATGATCGTGGAGCATGGTGCACCTAACTTAGCTTTCACACCGTTCCCAACTTACCCTTGTTTCGAGAAGGCCTTATTAAGTAAGCAAAACTTTCTTAAAACGACAAAAACGGCCTTTTGAGGCCCTAAACGATGGAATTTGGCTAAATTCGTGTGACCATCATGTCTTGATCTTTGGGTCATTTCCCATCAAAATGGACTCCTCTTGAGATAAATTACGACACTCGGGTTTTTAGCCTATGTCGAACGCCTTGATAGGAAGTATGAGCATCTAGTGAATGGAATGCAACTTGCCTCATCAAGTTTGGCCACAATCATCTCTTGCGTCGAGCTACCGAGCCAGATGATATGAGAGGCCAGAATGTCGCAATCATCTCACAGTTAGATGATATGAGCGACAAAGTGCTGGACCGGAAATGCTGCAACTCATTGCGGCTGCCTACGTACCCTTCCCTACTCTAAAGGGATCAAGCACAGACCGTAGTTCATCCAAGAAGGGACAAGCAACTTATTCCAACTCGTTTGCTAGGCCGTGGCCAAGCAATAATGGAAATGGCCTAGTCCGTATAGGCCGTTCCGTCGAAATGCATCCAAGTGATGCATGTTTGGTCCGCAATATGGCATAACGATGCCTAAGCATCAAATGCCCTCTTCGCGAGGCTACGCAACACCATCAACAAACTACCCCTCCCTATATATTTAAAAATGACATTTTTACAACTTAAATTAGGGGACCAAAAATCATTCATCAACTCCCTGTGCCATGATGGACGCACATTACCATTACGCCAACCGCGATGTTCTGGCCGTAATGGATGTATATTGATTATGGCTCACTTGCCGTTTCAATGTCCGGCCATGACGGCCTGAACATTTATCGAGCCAGTCCCGTGAAGAGCCGTGATGGCTGTACTTCCGTCTTTGGCCCATAGGCCACTCCAATGTCCACCGTGATGGTCGTACATTTTAAGGCTATCTCACTTAGTGCATGGTCCGTATATGCACCTTCAACCAAGTACCCCTCCCTATATATATTAACTTAACATTTTTACAACTTTGATTAGCGTAGGAAAAATCATTCATAAACTCCCCACTTTTACTATTCATGGATGTTGCCATATACCCGACCATGTTGGCTGTCCGCTGCCAACCCGATGTCCATCCATGTTGGTTTTCCGCTGCCAACCCGATGTCCATCCATGTTGGCTGTAAATTACCAGCCCGATGTCCAGCCATGTTGGTTGTCCACTGCCAACCTGATGTCCAGCCATGTTGCTATTCGCTGCCAACCCGATGTCCAGCCATGTTGGCTGTACATTACCAGCCCGATGTTCAGCCATGTTGGTTGTCCACTGCCAACCTGATGTCCAGCCATGTTGGTTGTCCGCTGCAAACCCGATGTCCAGCCATGTTGGTTGTACATTACCAGCCCGATGTTCAGCAATGTTGATTATCCGCTGCCAACTCGATGTGCAGCCATGTTGGTTGTCCGGTTCCAACCCGATGTGCAGCCATGTTGGTTGTCCATCGCTAACTCGATGTGCAGCCATGTTGGCTGTCCGGTTCTAACTCGATGTGCAGCCATGTTGGTCTGAACATTGTGAACACATTGGCCAAGGGCCAATGTTCGTTTTCCTACGCAACGGAAGCTTTGGATAAAACTTCATCTCATGCCATGGCACATCCTTTAGCATTCGCCATGCTAAAAATACGGGGTGTTACACCGCGTCCAATTTGTCACACGAGAGGATTTGGAACAACTTCTCGGAATCGAGTCAAAAGCGATGAAATAGATATACATCGCATCAACCTCCTTACCCACCCGAGATACAAAGAATTCCTCTTCCAATAGAGTACTCTTCTCCTTAATTCACTCTGTCCGACAAGATCGGAAATGCACGAGAGCATATCTCTCGATTCCCGAGTCCCCCGGGCGAACATGAATACAATCACGTTCTCCGTCTCGAGGGAGTTTTCAAATCGCCATCGGAAGAGCATACAAGTGGTACAACAAAGATCACGCCAAATAGCATCCCCAATTTGGGTGACATGGTTACCGCGCTTTACAAGAAATTCTTCTTCGTGTCCGAACAATTTACCTTCTCAGACCTAGGGAGGATGTACCAATGAGACAGCAAACATCCGAATGAGTTCGTCAAGAGATTCAAGGTTCAAGCACTAGACTGTCATGACCCAAACGTGACCGAGCAACAATTGGTGAATTCCAGCATCAATGGTATGGATCTCATTTACCGCGCCTTGCTAGAAAACCAACATTTCCGGATATTCTCTGAACTCCATGAAGCTGCCAAGCGATCAGCCACGACAGCACCAGCATTATTAGAAAGGGCCAGACCAACCGTAACCGAAAACATGCGCGAAACTCGCGGAAGTAGACGTCTCATCAACAAGCAGCATAACGCCGCCCCTTCTCTCGTGAGTGTGGTAGACGGGGAGGAAAAGGAAGGCCCCCGTTGCGGACAAAGATCCCAAACGCGAGGCGCCAAAGACGACGAGCAGATCCGCCACGAATAGCCGCCGCTAAAGCTCCCACGCGTCGTCACTTTAAGCCGAAGGAAGTGTCTTGGATTTTCCATTTCTCATTGAGGAGGTAATCGAACTCCTAGAGGCGTGGGTTCAAGATGATGTTATCGACTACCATCTACTAGGCTCCCACCAACCGAAGTCGAGATGGCAAATCCCAAATATTGCCACTACCATAGATTTGTTCATCACCCAACTAGTGATTGCAATAAACTAAAACTTATCATTAAGGAAAAAGTAGAGGCACGAGAACTTCAGCTGGGGAACGAGGGAGTACATAGAGATCCACTTCCGGTGAGGAATTGCGGGGTCTCCGGGGACTCCGTACGCGAGACTGTACAATCCATGATGCAGCATGTATGCGAAATTCTCTACTTTTCCAAGGCGCAGCGCCAAGATATTTTCATGGCTCTCAATCGTATCGTGTCGTGCATTTAATTTTCCCTACCACGGAAACCACGCAAAAAACCCAAGCGCTATCAGAAACTATACCGAAAAGCACAATCTGGGACTGCCGACCACGGCCTACTTAAGAGGCATTGAATTCAAGAACACACTAATCGACGTGGCCTCGACTTTCAACACCGTTACTTTCAAGACTCGAAAGTTCGGGAGTTTTGAAGCAAGAAACTACCCATCTCCCGTCCGTGATCAAGAACTCGGGGGGAAGCCTTGAACGCGCACGGCTACGTTAATCTCGAGATCAAGATAGGAGGCATCATGACACATGGCAAGTTTCAAATTGTCAAAGAACTAGGCTACGACATGATCTTGGGCGCTGTGGGTATCCGACAACAAAGCAAAACGGGAAACGTCTCCTCTCGCCGATGTCGACACCCGACGTAATCTCCAACAAGCCGTCCAACCCACAGCCTCGTCAACAACTTATCGACGGAATTCAATCACCCGTGGAAAACCCGTTGGCACTGACTCATAGGCTCCAAACACAAGTAATTCTGGTCGAACGATCTTCTCCATCACCAGTCATTCCTTCCCTTAGCCCGTCATGGGGACTCGAAGATTATTGGCGGCATGGGCGCCTGTCAAAAGATGTGAATGGGGCAGCGGCCATTCAAGCGCTTTGCCAAGGATCTGAAACCGTAGTCAAATCGATGAGACCAAGATTCAAGTGGTTTCACAACACCCGAACTCATTTCGATTGGAGATATGGTAGTCAAAGCGACTTCGTTTCAAGTCGGAAGGTAATAAAGTGAAGATAGTTGCCCTGACCGATCTACCCAAAGGCAAATAAGACAAGCCGTATCTAGTGGCAGATGTCCTTCTGGGTGGATATTGCAAGCTCATCAACACCGACAAGATGGAGGGCGTGATAGTTCACTCGCGATGGCTCAAGCCTTTTAATACCTAAGGCATTGTACTAATTTCTCTTCCAACACCTTTCTTTTAGTACTTCCTCAGCCATTTCCCTTTCCACTTGATACTTGTATTCCCCGAGATGAATGCACCGCTTGCATTCTCCATTAGGTTTTCGTTTTTATTTAAAGCATACCTTTTCTTCCAAATGAGTCTTCCGAATCTCGAAAAAAAAAAAAAAACCGTACTAGAAGTACCTTATTCAATCATTTGAAGCTCTGATGGGAATAATATACGAATATGGAAAGTCGAGCAACCTATTCTAATGGAAGATTTGGGTCTTTCAAAAGAAGCTTTATTCAAGGATATGAAACCACAAACAGGATAATAATTGGCGAAACCCTAGCTTCGCCACAAATATGAAGAAGGTGAAAATGAGTCTGCGAAGCGTCAACTACGCAACAAGTAAAAACAATAACAACGAAAACTAGTCATCAAAAACAGATACACGAGTTCCCAACTCCTCGGTCAGATCCCCTTTCAAGCACTTTACCCAACAATCTTTCGGGCAGCAAAGGTTCCATCTCAAGGCCGCATCGCGAGTAGTAGCCTCAACGTCCCGCCCGGAAGCCTTAACATCCCACGGGAAGCCGTCTCAAGAAGAACAACATCCGTCTCCTTCCCGACGTCCGCTTCAACAATTGGCCCAGCATACGCCACCATGACTCCCCCGATGTCACCAACAACAGTTTTGGCGTCTACTCTGAAAGCTGTTTCGGTTTCATCGAATGAAGCGTCGCGTTCCTCAGCAACCTTTCGAGGAGGATTTCCTGATTCATCCATATCAGAATCGAGGATTATGACGCCTTCTTGAACAAAGAAGTTACGCGGTTTTCCCCTAAAAATTTCACAAACTCAGTCTTCCGTTGTTTCAACCGAGAAGAAGACCGTGCTCCGCCCTAGCACTGGGTGTGAAGAAGTGTTGTTGCACTTCGAAGCCTTTCAACGCACCGGGATGCTTCGTCACCTTCTCATTTCTCCTCCATATTCACCGAAGTTAAGAAGGTCTCGAACACGCACCCGCATTTCGCCTAGATAGGTATAAAAATTGATGTGTAATAGAAAGTGGTAACAAAAGTTCGTTCAACTCGATCTTGTAAAGGTTTGATTTAAGAAAACACTAAAAACGAAGAAAATATATTCACAAGGTAGTCACAAATATCGAGAGGTACTAGGAATTCGAATTCCACCATTAATCACATTCAATTGGTTCATATAATGACTGATAACAATTCTAGCTCTTTTGTTGACTCTTTTCTTTGCCAAAAGTAGATTTCTAAAATATTAGATGTAAATCACAAGCATGGTGTATCAAAAGATCTTACGTCTAAGCATACACCATCAAACGAAATCACAAATAATTAGTGAAAATCATAAATCAATTAAAATAAGTGCAAAAGTCTTAAAGAATCAATTATAGTTACCAATCAATTATGATAAGGCTTCCTCCGTCGTCTCAGTGTTGGGGTTTAGCTCCTCATATTATTCACGTGCTCAAAATAGTTGTTCATAGCTCAATAGGTGAAAAACAAGAGAAAACTAATAACTCAGGCAGTTTTCAACGCTATATAGGCGTTACAAACCAGCTGTTACAATGGGTGTTGAACTGTTGCAGAAAAACTATACTTATGAAGTGCTGCAGAAGAACGGTCTTATATTATGAACAGTTTACGACACACAGAAAGTGTCGCCTGTGTCTTCTTCTTCTTCCTTCCCTGCTGTTGATGTTCACGTCTCTGCAAGCTTTGTTTCTTCTCTGCAACTACCCATAAATATCCCCCAAGGTCTCCACACCTTGCTCGACCTCCCAGCTGCCTATATATACCCAACAGGTGCCAAGAATCCGAGAAATCTTCTCTTTTTTCCCCGCTGCAAGTCGCGTGAATATCTCCTTTTTATCTCAAACTTTACGCGTCTTTCATATTGCAAACTTCCTTACTTTGATTTGTACGAACACGGGAGAATACTTCACACGTAATCGTTGATGGTGGTTTTTAGCTTAGGGTTAAAATCGTGAAACACTAAACCCTAGTGACAGTGATGTCACAACATTTAAAGTAACAAGCATTTACTAGGCATATTTACTGAAACATTTAATGTGTCCCTAAATAATTATCGGGGTATCTTTTTCAAATTAGGGTTACGACAAGCCAAACCCTAATTCTCATGTGTGCCAATGGCAAACCATGCCAGCCCACACCGACCGCGCCAAAGCATGCCAACCATGCTAGCCGCACTCTGTGCCAATGGCAAATCATCTTGAAGCCCACACCGACCGCGTTAAAGCATGCCAACCATGCTAGCCGCACCTCTGCGCCAATGGCAAATCATGCCAGCCACACCGACCGCGCCAAAGCATGCCAACCATGCTAGCCGCACCTCCGTGCCAATGGCAAATCATGCCAGCCACACTTACTGTGCCATGCAAAACGCACCTCGCCATGGCCCCATGGCGCGCCACCATACTGGCCTTCACTACGCGGCTATCAAAACAAATGTGTGCAACAATCAACGGTTGCCCTTCAATCCCAGGAGCAAATCCTGGCCGTCTAAGGTTACCAAACGACCTTTGCCCCAAAACCCTAGCTTGGTCATGCACCTAGCATAAGCTAGTCACGCCATGCGCCTATGGAAAACCCTTGGCCCCACATGCCAAGCCAAAACCGCACCTAGCCCAAGCTAGTCACGCCATGCGCTATGGCAAACCCTTGGCCCCACATGCCAAGCCAAAACCGCACCTAGCCCAAGCTAGTCACGCCATGCGCCTATGGCAAACCCTTGGCCCCACATGCCAAGCCAAACCAAACCTAGCCAAGCTAGCCGAGCCATGCCAAACGCACTCGCCTTGGCCCTAGCCATGCTAGTCACATCATGCCAAGCCAAACGCCCTTGCCTTGGCCCTAGCCACGCCATGCGCCTATGGCAAACCCTTGGCCCCACATGCCAATCCAAACCAAACCTAGCCAAGCTAGCCGCGCCATGCCAAACGCACTCTGCCTTGGCCCTAGCCAAGCTAGTCACATAATGCCAAGCCAAACGCCCTTGCCTTGGCCCTAGCCACGCCATGCGCCTATGGCAAACCCTTGGCCCCACATGCCAAGACAAAAAACCTAGCCAAGCTAGCCGCGCCATGCCAAACGCACTCTGCCTTGGCCCTAGCCATGCTAGTCACATCATGCCAAGCCAAACGCCCTTGCCTTGGCCCTAGCCACGCCATGCGCTTATGGCAAACCCTTGGCCCTACATGCCAAGCCAAACCAAACCTAGCCAAGATAGCCGCACCATGCCAAACGCACTCTGCCTTGGCCCTAGCCATGCTAGTCACATCATGTCAAGCCAAATGCCCTTGCCTTGGCCCTAGCCACGCCATGCGCCTATGGAAAACCCTTGGCCCCACATGCCAAGCCAAACCAAACCTAGCCAAGCTAGTCGCGCCATGCCAAACGCACTTGCCTTGGCCCTAGCCATGCTAGTCACATCATGCCAAGCCAAACGCCCTTGCCTTGGCCCTAGCCACGCCATGCGCCTATGGCAAACCCTTGGCCCCACATGCCAAGCCAAAACCGCACCTAGCCAAGCTAGCCGCGCCATGCCAAACGCACTCGCCTTGGCCCTAGCCATGCTAGTCACATCATGCCAAGCCAAACGCCCTTGCCTTGGCCCTAGCCACACCATGCGCCTATGGAAAACCCTTGGCCCCACATACCAAGCCAAACCAAACCTAGCCGCGCCATGCCAAACGCACTTTGCCTTGGCCCTAGCCATGCTAGTCACATCATGCCAAGCCAAACGCCCTTGCCTTGGCCCTAGCCACGCCATACTCCCATGGAAAACCCTTGGCCCCACATGCCAAGCCAAAATCGCACCTAGCCAAAGCTAGCCACGCCCAAGGCGAACCCTTGTCCCCATATGCCATGCCTAACCACACCTGACCGGTTGTCAGCCGACACAAATATAAATTACACTTTCTTACTACTCAAAATATATAATGAAGCAAGGGCAAGAAAGGATCGTTCCCACCAGAGGTCTAGGTTGTCAAATTGTTTTGGTTCCCTATAAATAACACCGGGTTTTCTCGATTTTTATATAATAAACTAAATAAAAGCAAATAAAGAAAAGTAAACAAATCAAATCAAGGATAAGAAAGTATTGGTCATGGATTTCGTCTTCAATCACAAACATGTTTTCAACACAATAACTAGAATTGATATTTTAATCTCAACTTTTATCAAAGGCCCTAGAATACCTTGATCACAAGTATATCCCGCAAATCTCCTCATGTCATCAACAAACACATTAAAAGATGCGAATATGAATTCTATCTAAAGGAACAACCTAACGTGTAAAAGCACTAATCAAGTTTAATTCCCTAGATGCATTAGGTTCTATGAAATAAGGCCAATCAAAGCAATCGAACGTGTAAAAGCACTAATCCGATTTAACAAAGGTTATGGTTCACATGTGACTACTAGGATGTATCACTACAAGCAATAATCACAATTATGCTACTTGTAATCAGGAATCTATCACTTTTGCGTATAATAAATCCTAATCTAGCAAGAGAGATGAAAACAAACTCAATCGATTCGCGACTCGACTAAATAGCATTCAACTCATGTAACAATATTGATGGTGAATCATAAACGATAATATGGAGACAAAACTAATTTATTGAATTAAAACCCATATTTGGAAATCCAACTTATTCCATAACCAATAATAAAACTCTAGCTCATATTCATGGAGTTCATAACAAGAAGAAAGAGAAAAGACTTCATGGTGTAAACCCTAGAAAACAAGTAGAGGCAAAAAGAATCATCCAAAAGATGATAATAGTCTTCTCTTTTTATATGTTTCTCAATTTCCATAAAGGATACTCCTTCCAATATTAGGTCTTCTCAAAACCCATCTCCAAGTGGTCCATCAAGCCCATGTGTGAGAAATACCCATGTGAAATTATGTCCAAAAACCGTCGCCGGAAAACTGGGATTATGGCAGGAAATTGGCCGGAATAGTTGCCGGAAAATAGCTCAGGTGACCGGAAAAGTCAAACCCGGTCACCGGTCAATGGGTCAAATCGGTCAAGGTCGACCGAGTCAAATCACTGAGTCTCAGCTGAGTCAATACCGAGTTAGATGGAGTCGTGAGGGTACCGTCCGATGAGTCGGTGTCTAACTGGGTTGAATCGGCTCCATCGATCTCTGAAGCGGGTCCATTTCAAGTTCAAAGCTATTGCCAATTCATAGTCTGCAGGCTTCATCCCGGCAAACCTAAATATTCATCTACCAGTTGCACTCCATTGCAATCTCAGACCTGCAATTTCACCTCCATTCTTTAGCATTGCAGCTTCATTCTCAGCTCCTATTCGCAGCAACATATTCTTAAGCTCACAGCCACCTGCAAATCCTAGTACCTCCAACATTTCCTCTCAACAGCCTTCATTCATTCAGTTCAACTCATACCTGCAATTTGCGTTCGGCTTCACCAGTTCCCTCTTCAACTGCAGCCCATCACTCCAGCTGCAAGTCCAAAACACCAACACCAGCTCCATGTATACCAAACATAAAACCTTGCTGCTCCAACTCTGCTTTTCTGCTCCTCCAGCTAGCAAAAGAAATCACAGTGCTCTAATTCTAGCAATACATACATTTCAGTGATTTCACAACCACATAAGTCATCAGCTGCAATAATTCCATTACCTACCAGCCTGAGCTGCTTCTTGCGCACCTATTCATACCGTCGCAACCAACCACCTCAGCTGTTTGGGCCTGCCCTGCACCATTGTTAACATCACCACCAACTCAGTACTTATGCACCAACAAAGACCAGCTAAACTGCCTGCAACTCCACCAGAACCCAAAGCAATATCGCCCTCTCAGCTCACCACATGCTCTTGCACAACTGCAACTCCAATCCCAGCTGCTCCATTGCAGCCAACAACTCATTCGCAACCTCCATTTCTTCATTGCATGTTCTTTACTGGATCCTCGACCTCAGCAACACCTCGTCTCTGCCAACAACATGACCTACAGCTAGGGATATCTGCGCCACCGCCGTTCTCTTAACTAAAGCCCTTGCCACTGTCACTAATAGCATCAGCTCATCTTCAAGGCTGTTTCGTTCATCACCTACCAGGGCCCTGCAATCACTGCAGCTTCATAATCCAGTCCTGCGGCATCACTTGCATCACCAGTGCATCTTTTCACTCTGCCATTTATGTTGCATCACTAGCTCCGCGTACCCAGCCATCAGACCCTCGAGCCATTGTGTCACAACACTGCATTTCAGCTCCATCAAAGACCCATTACCTTAAGCTCAGTCCCATTTCACCGCAGTGCCAATTTCTTCACGGAAGCCATCTAACCTGCACTCACTTCTTGTACACAACTCAGACCATGGCAACAACAAATTCCTTGCATATCACCACCACAGCTGCCACCTGCAACCCTTCAGTGCAATACATGCATGCACTTCCATATTTGGCTTGCAACAACACCACTTCTAGCCATTAGATCATCACCTGCCACTCCAGAGCCATTACCACCATTTTCTTCACTGAGTTTCTCAGGCTAACAGAAACATCACAGCTACCACCTGCAACCCTGGCTACCACCACTTGTCCCTGCAACACACCCATTCCTTGCTCTGCACACTCCACCAGAGACTCAAGCCATCTGAGCTCAAGCCATTCTAAAACACCCTTTTACTTCCTCATTGCAGCATCAACACTGTCAATTACACATCCATTGCAGACCCTAAAATCAGCTCCACATTTCTTTATACCACCTGCAGTTCATCTTCATAATCCCAACAATCGAGCCGTGGCAGCAAAATTGAACCAGCAGCCAACACAACTTCAAACTTCAATGTCAACAACCCATTCGGAACACCGCAATTCATATGAATGCAAAGTAACCCATTCATTAATTTCTCGATTTCAAACTCTCACTGTAATCTTTATCAAATCACAGTAACAAATTCTATTTCGAGTAATACCCTTCTAAATCTGTTCATTCAGAACCCTAATTTCAACAAATCCTTCACCAAGTCTTCTATCTGATTCCTTCCTGTAAACCCTATTCTCATCAGCAGCAACTCCAATTTCATGGCTGCAACTCAACCAAACTTGAAATCACCTTCCTTCTTCTTTACTCTCCATCTCAGCCACGGTGAATAATTCCTCCATCTGCTTTTGATTTCAAATGACACCCACAGATCCCCTTTTTCATTCGAATTCCATCTTCTGAGATATAGAAATTCATCTCAAATTCTTCTCTGATTTCTTCACCAGGAGCTCGTCAATCATCATCGCTGCCTTCTCATGTCTCGATCTGATCTCTCGGAACCAGCAGCATCAGTGTCTGCTTTCTTCTCAATTTCATAATCTCAGGTGAAGCTTGAAATGAAAAGAGAATAATTTCTCTTAGTATTAAAGCCTGGTAATGATAAGAAATGATAAAGGCACCCAGCATATGATACTGGCCACCACAGTGACATCCCTTAGAGTTTGACTTCCCCTTATCCTTGGCCGAGCTCCCATTAGCACTTGCTCGTGAAATGACCATTGTGCCCTTTACGCTCAAAATGATACTTTTTCCTCCGTGCGACTCCAGAGTACCTAATGACTCAAAAACACGCGTAAAGTACATAATTAACAAGAAAAATAGCAAAGAAAGCGTAACTACTGGATAGTAAATTAGGTGTTTTAGACACCTATCAACACCCTAGCCGCGTCACCCTGTTGGCCCTCACTACGCGGCTACCAAAACGAAGGCGTGCAATAATCAACGGTTGCCCTTCAATCCCAGGAGCAAATCCTAGCCATCCAAGGTTACCAGACGACACATGGTAACCTTTGGCCCGAAAACCTAAGTTTGGCCATGCCAAACCTTGGCATGCCAACCTAGCCGCGCCACCACGTTGGCCCTCACTATGCGGCTACCAAAACGAAGGCGTGCAACAATCAACGGTTTCCCTTCAATCCCAAGAGCAAATCCTAGCCATCCAAGGTTACCAGACGACACATGGTAACCTTTGGCCCGAAAGCCCAAGTTTGGCCATGCCAAACCTTGCCATGCCAACGGCATGCAAACCTAGCCGCGCCACCACATTGGCCCTCACTACGCGGCTACCAAAACGAAGGCATGTAACGATCAACGGTTGCCCTTCAATCCCAAGAGCAAATCCTAGCCATCCAAGGTTACCAGAAGACACATGGTAACCTTTGGCCCGAAAAACTAAGTTTTTCCACGCCAAACCTTGCCATGCCAACGGCATGCCAACCTAGCCGCGCCACCATGTTGGCCCTCACTACGCGGCTACCAAAACGAAGGCGTGCAACAATCAACGGTTGCCCTTCAATCCCAAGAGCAAATCCTAGCCATCCAAGGTTACCAGACGACACATGGTAACCTTTGGCCCGAAAGCCCAAGTTTGGCCATGCCAAACCTTGCCATGCCAACGGCATGCCAACCTAGCCGCGCCACCACATTGGCCCTCACTACGCGGCTACCAAAACGAAGGCATGCAACGATCAACGGTTGCCCTTCAATCCCAAGAGCAAATCCTAGCCATCCAAGGTTACCAGAAGACACATGGTAACCTTTGGCCCGAAAAACTAAGTTTTTCCACGCCAAACCTTGCCATGCCAACGGCATGCCAACCTAGCCGCGCCACCACGTTGGCCCTCACTACGCGGCTACCAAAACGAAGGCGTACAACGATCAACGGTTTCCCCTCCTCTCAAGATGTAAAATCTCGACCGTCGAAGGTCACCAGGCTGGCAAGTTTCCCGAGCTTGACTTGCCAATCCACAACAACGTGCTACATGTTTTCCAAAACATTCGAGACATCAACACAAACTGGGGGATCCTCTTTGGGTATTGGTTTGGCGGTTTACAGCGTGCGGCGTACACTACGCCCGTCATAAGGAAGTGTCATAAGGGTGAGGTGGTTAGTAAATACGGGAAGTTATATGGGAAACGTTCATGGGACATAAAGCACATGCGTTAAAAACTTTATGGGACATCAATTCCATAACGTTAGCAGTTTCATGAAAACCAGTTTCATGCGTTAACCACTTTATGGAACATCAATTCCATGCATACGGTTACCACCTCCTCACATTTACTTCCCCACTCCTTAATGAGACCAGGGTACGTTTTACTCCGACTTTTATAAATAGGTCTTACCTATTTCCATGGAACAACAAGTTCATACGGGAGATACAACACTCAGAAATACTTACTTGCTCACCTTGAGAGCCCTCTCACTTTTCTGATAACAAGTCGTATTAACCCAACTACTCTTCCAGAATCAATTATTCTGGTCTCACCACTTTCCTTGCTTCCCTCCCCAAAATCAACCCATTCTCCTCCGCTTTGTGACCGAATCAAGTCTGGAACGGCCATTTCTTGGTTTAGGCCGGACTTGTACAGATTGATCTCTCGAATCTAAAGTACTCCCTTGCAGTACATTGTTTAGGGTTTAAATTGTTTCTCACCTGCACACCCGCAATCACCGAAGTCAGCAGAAACCATTTTCACCTACAAACAATTGGCGACCACAGTGGGAGGTTCGATCTTTCGGTTACAATGTCAATTTTCAACCAGCGATCTCATTCTTCGACCCCAGACGTCAAGATGGTAGAGAAAGGCGATCCACTCCGACTCGGTTACTCGACGGTTGGATTATCAGTCATGACACGACAAGGGATGACTGGGGGCTTCCCATAGGATAGAAGCGGACGATCCGCCCAAGGATCAATGGCTCTTGTTATCGACTGACTCAAAGAATTTGGCGACTTTCCACGACGGTGTTTCCCACAAAACTCGGTTTTACACCGGAAGGTTCACTTTTTATCAGGGGACCTAAAACCGAGTAAGTCTTACCTAGGCAAGATACATGGTTTACTATTTCAAGTTTCCACGGGAATGATAAAACTTATAGTCATGTTTCATCCCATGTCATCTACCAGCACACGGTTCCATGGTTTTCCTGGGGTGTCTGCGTCACTTTCATTCATAGCCAAAGACAATTCAATTATAAACATTTCATTCAAAAAAAAATATATAATCCAAAACCATCAAGGTAGCATTTATCTATTAACCCGAGAAAACCAGAAAATCAAAAACCATAAACTAGACGTCTCATTTGCCTTTCAAAAAAAAACAAGATAAGAGGTTCAAAATACAAAAAATGTATTCAAGGAAAGTTTTTCAGCAGCGGCTTGCTCCTCTTAGCAAAGGCCTCCTTTGTACTCTGGAGAGCCGCCCTCTTCAACTTCAGCCGCCTGTACAACTTCTTGAATTCCGCTTCCTGCTTCTTCACTATGTCTGCGGAAGGACCTTCAACTGCTCCCGCCAACGACCTTTCAACAACAGAGAGACCTTCAACGAACCAAGGAACGTTGAATTCGAAGCCCACGCACATGTCACGATGGAACTTCCAGCTCGAGATTATATCCTCAGAAATTGTATGACCAGTCATGTTGCACATCTCATCAATCGAAGACAAGCCTTCCTCCACACGCTTGACCAATGCATGTCGACTAGTGATCTTCTTAGTCGTGGCAATGTGACCATAGCATTCCCAAATCTTGGTGTACAATGTCGCATGCTTAGCTGGCACGCTAAATCCACCAATCAACACATGACCTAGGAAAGGGGCCAGATACAGAGGATTGAAGGTGGCACCTGCAACTGAATCAACAACTGGCAGGAGATCCCTAACTACAATTTCACCCCCCCGAAGTGCTCTCCTCTACCTGAATCATGGCAGCACCCTCGGGACGATGAATCTCCATGTCCAAGTCGCTAGCTGGCATAGTTTCCGCAGTGGGAAGTACGGCTATGTCTTTACTCTGGTGGTCTTCCACTTCAAGATCATCCCCAAGAACGGTTTCCTCCTAAAAATCAAAATTTAGTTTTACTGCAAAGAAAAAAAAAAGAGGAAAAGAAGAAAAACATGGAGGGGACTCACCGATTCAGTTTCAGATTGACCAGACGAAGATTCAACACTGCTATCGGAAATATTGCTCTCGCCACCGCTATACCATGAACTCTCATCCCTTTCGAGTTCCGCGTCATCATGGGTAGACTCTGCAACGCCGCTCCCTGTCTCGAAAAATGATGTTTTCTGACTGCTCGCAAGTTTGGCAAAGGCGTTCGTACTACTGAAACCGATGCGTGTCGTAGGTGCAATCAAATTAATCAATGTTTCCACTCAATTAAAAATAATATAATGGAAGTCAAGTTCGTTCCCACGAGGAGCAAGAGATCTTAGTTGTAAAAGTTGTCACGAAAGGGGGGTGTAAAAAGCAAAAGAAAATAAACAAAACAATTAAAATCGAAAGTTGAAAGATGAAAGCAATAAGAGAGACAAGATCAAGGAATCCTTCTTCGTTACAAAACAATGATTAAAGTTATGTTCTTTTCTACTTGTTATTAGTCACAAATTATCACCAACCGTAGGTAAAGCGGCTAGATCGTGCTAAACCCCTAAATCCCTCAGTATCACGGGATACGGAAGTTCTCGACTCACCGGATTCTATTTACCAAACCACCTAGTAGTAGATCACTCTAGATGTAATTTAAATAAACGCATTAAGATTTATGAACTTATTAGGTCAATATTAGTAGTTGGACTCTTAGATCAAGGTCTACTTGCTAACGTTGTTTTCACACACAATTGCTCCACGGAATCCCTCCCAAGGTCTCGTGTTTGCTACTTATGTAAAAAGTCAAGAAACGATTACTTATCTCCTAACTTTCACTAGCTTTAGATTAAACCGACAAATCAATTTAGTTGGCCACCCAAACAATCTATCAATCAATCATGAATGTCATTAAGATCATTCCTATTAGTAAAAATAAACGATAATTATGTGAAAAACTTCAAGATAGAATTGAAAACAAAAACTTAAATCATATTAAGAACTAGGAATTCATCCTCAATCAATAATAAAATTAGATACTCATGCTAAAGAGTTCACACAAAGAATAAGAAAAGAAAAGTGTTGTGTGTGTAGAGATGTGTGTGTAGAGATGTGTGTAGAAAGGTGTAGAAAACTTCTCTATTTATAGGCTTCAATATTCTCCAAATCTTCTAAGGAGTAGAATCCTTTTCCTTTTGCAATTCAATTTCCAAATCCAAGCTTTTCTCAACTCTTCCACCTTCTCTTTCCAAATTTGAGTCCAATTCTCCATCCAATTCCTAGCCCGAGTCTTCACACATATGAGAGAAGTCCATAGAAAATTCTGGAATTTTTGGTCGCCGGAAAACTGGGATTGTGGCCGGAATCCGGCCGGAATAGTTGCCGCCGGCCACCTGAAAATTCACCTCAGCTGATGGAATATTCCGTCAAGATTCCGTTACAGTTAACTGTTGACTAACGGTCATTGACAGTTGACCGGATCAAAGTCTGAGTCACTGAGTTAGCCATCTAACTCAACTGAGTCAGGGCTGACTGGGTCACTAGGCCAAAGTTGCACAAGCCATCTTGGCTGTGCATTTTGCAGCTGTGTAGTACTATCTATCAGTCACGGCCAAAATGGCCCTATTTTCTTCACAGTTTCATTACTCCTTCCCTGTATCTCATTGTACACACCCATTCAATCTCATGATCAACAGCCTTCATTCATCTTTTTGCCCTGAGCCAACAACCAGCTCCTCCATCACCTTGTCTCTGCAACAGCTGTAACCTCAGGCCAACAATCATTGTTGCCTTAGTTCAGCTGCAGTACCCATTGGCAGCACAGCTTTCACTCAGTGATCCACCTGAACCATTCTCCCTACCCTGCTGCCTCAAGACCATTCCAGCAAGCTCAGCTGCTAATTCAATCCATAAGCTCAAACTTCCACCATTTGCAACACAACTCCACCCGCTATGTGGCTTAAGCTTTCAGCACCATCTTCATCTCCCTGGCAAGCAACAATGGTAGCATCATCAATTTTCCCTGCAACTTGCAGCTTCACATACACCTGCAAAACAGCCCTCACTCTCTGATTGTTTCCCCTGTAGAACCAATCTTCTATTTGTTCTTCTTGTTACAGATTTCATCCATCTCCCTGCCTTGTCTGAACTGCCCTGCAATCTCTGCTTTTCAATTCATCTTTACCTCAAACACAGAATCATCACAAACCCCAGGCTGTAATTCATCCTCTCTGCATCTCTCCCTGAATCTTCATCTCCTCAACACCACTACCAATTTCTAGATTAAATCGAACCCATCTTAAATTCCAGTTCCAGAAACCCATTAGTTCAACTGATAAAGCCACCAACAGCACCAGAGAGTCGAACCCATCACCATGGAAAAGCATCGGATTCTCAGAACTATCAATTTCTCTTATTTCACATCATCCATAGCAACAGCTCAATCAAGCCTCACAAAGAACATTCTTAACCAAATTCACATATCTCGTGAGTTTCTTCTGCATGATCGACCTCATCATCCCTGAGTTCGATTTCCACAGATCCCCTTATCTCAATTTCTTCTCGATTCAACCTCCCATAATCGGATCCATGTTTAACCCTTTATTCATCACTGATTTCTCTGAGTGTTTTCCATCTGCAGTTTCAATCCTCATATGAGTCGATCTTCAACAGCGGCAGGAACCCATTTTCTTCCTCCAAACAACATAACCACCTTCATTTCTCGATCTCGCAACAGCAGCCATGACTGGATTTCAGCTGCAAATAATTTGGGGAGAAATGTTTCTTCTCTGTTAGGGTTGATAACGATTGAGGTGGATTTAAACACCCCAGGGATAGGACCACCCCAGTTTGGGTGTTAATAACACATATATTCTGGATAAGGGCTACCCAGTGATGACAACCCCTTAACCATAGCTGGCCTGGCTTTAGTACTCCTCCAAATTGGGTTGCCCCTTAACCTCAATTGGGCTCCATATATCAATCACCTGTAAAATGACATTTTTGCCCTTTTGGCTCAAATTGGGTGATTTCTTCTTCTTTTCCTCCGTGTGACTCCAAAGTAGCTACAAAACTCAAAAAAAGCGTAAAATACATAATTTACAAGAAAAATAGCAAAGAAAGCATAAACTACTAGATAGTAAATTAGGTGTATTCTACACCTATCAGAAACCCTGGACAGATACAAGGACACGTTCTCAGAAAAGGAACAAGGAAATAAACGATCCAGGCCAAGGTCAAGAGGAGAGCCGTACGTACCCGCATATTGGATGAACTAAAAGTCGGCAGAACCGTGGAGTCTGACTGGAAACCGCCTGCACGATTCTTAGACCTTCTCTCCTTCACTTGGGGATTGTCCACGTCCAGACCGACGGATTTCCTTTTGGTTAAAGTAGTATCCCTCAACAACGGATGTTTTGCTAAAATCTCACCAAGGCCTACCACGAGTGTTCTCCACTACGCTTTCACAAATTCTGGATGACGAGGAATTCACTCGCGAGAATGCGTTATACTTGGAGGTAGTCGACGGATTTCGTTTCCGAAAGCAAGAAAGGGAGACTTCGCCCGACATGAGAACACTAGCATCGGGAGCATCCGATAATGGATCCTCTGGAGCTGCCACTGACGAACGAGAGGGACCCCTAGGTCGAAACCCATATGCCGAGCCGCTCGCTCAATATTATAAGAGACCGCCCGACACGATCCTCGAAAGAAAGACGGTATATAGCCGTACGTGCAACTTCGCATGAATATAATCTCTCCAACTCTTAGGCCCTCCTCATCGTGAGACAAAGACATATTCGAGCAGGAGCAAAGTTACTAACTGAGTTATGGACGCATGCAACTGAGCCCAATGGACAAAAATTAGCGGCGCATGAGTTATCAAGGAAATCAGCCAGGTTTGAGCCAGCTCTTGGGCGCCTATTCGACCAGCGAAGTATTCTCGAACTACCCAAGAAGCGGGAAGTGAAACCAACGGTTTAGGAGCATATCTTTCAAAATGCTCCCATAGCCACGCTTGGAGAAAAGCAACATGAACATACGAATCCACTTTCATGTAACCGTTTGAAGCACGCATGTCCATAGCCAAATGATCCAAGTGTGTACAGAGAACCGAGAAACAAGCCGCCAATGGGGAGAACGACTCCTTTAGCCAATCTTATAGCAAAATTGATGAGTTACAGCCTTATCTCCTTCTTACCAGAGCCATCATCGAAAATATCCCGGGATAACCAGAGAGCCAAGAATGTCGCGACGTGGAGTGTACTATTCTTCTGATCCGGTGCTAGCTCATCGGGAAACCATTGAGACATCCACCAGGCATAGAAACACTTCGTCTCGTTCTCCTTTCGGACAAACCCTTTCGACTTCGCAACCTGGGCGGTACGCATTTTTTCCTCATCATCAGACAGCTTGGTTTTAAGGTATCCTGTCATGGGAAGATTCAGCAGGATAGCCATACTTTCTAAGGATATGGTCAGTTCTCCCCACCTACATGATAGGTGTAGAATACACCGTATTTACTATATAGAGTTTATGCTTTCTTTGCTATTTTTCTTGTGAATTATGTACTTTAAGCGTGCTTTTGAGTCTTATAGGTGCAATGGAGTCGCACGGAGGAAAAGAAGAAGAAATTATCCAAATTGGGCCGAAGGGCGAAATTGTCATCTCACAAAGCGAGCTATATGTGGAGCAGTCAAACGCGGCAAGGAGCGGAAGAGAATTAGGCCTGTCGGTTACTCGGAACCGACAGGCCAAAGCAATTGAGGTGGCCCTTAACAATGAGTGGGTGTTTATAGTCATTTCGGCTAGCCCCTTATCCTACCAGGTGGGGTGGATACATCCAGACTTCTTACATGAGACCTGAAATTCAGAGAAGAAATTTATTTCTTCTTCTTCATTATCAATTGTCTGTGAGGAGGCATACCTGAAACCAGATCGAGAGAGAGAGAGAGAGAGGGTTGCTACGTCTTTCATTTGTTAATCGGAAAATGGGTTCCATTGTTACTAAATCGATTTGAGTCCGGGTAGATGAGCTCCTGGTAAAGAAATAGAGAACAAAAATGGTGAGAAAGAAGTCAGTATCGCCATTGATTCAGAAATTGAGAAGGGTAACTTTGCAATTGAATCGGCGATGGGACTCAAGGGTTAGCAGATCTGGAAATGAGAAGAAGGTCTCTTGTTCTGGTGGTATTAAGGCTTTGGAGGAATCAGAGATGAATGGGAGGTTGTCACTGTTGCTGTTACAGATTGAGTAAGAGAAGATGGGTTCAGGTTCTGGTCGATTATGGGTTTTGTCTTGAGTAAGTAGATTGGATCTGAGGTTGGATTGGGTTGTGGCTGAATTTGTCTAGCTGATGTTATTGGTGATGGAAGAAGTGAGGGTTTCAGTGATGAGATAGAGAAGCATTGTTGAGCTGTTGAGCAGGTGGTGGTCCTGAGTGGCAGCTGAGAGCTAGTCATGTTGGTAGAACTAATGGGTATTGAGCTAGTGGATTTGTGGAGGTGGTACTGAGATAGAGAAGCAATGGCAGTGTTGTTGTTGTTTGCCAGGGAGGAGATGGAATTGCTGAGGCTGGTCATAAGGCTAACAGCAGGTGGTGCAAGCAGATTGACTGAAAGTGCAGGTTGCCTTGATTGAGCTGAGCTAGAGCTGGGGCTAGGTTAGCCTGTTTTAAGACAGAGAAATGACAGGCCTGGCACAGGGATTGGAAGGCTCTGGCAATGGCTGTAAGATGAGGAGCATGGAATGGCAAGGCATGAATCTGAGGAATGATTGCAGGGCCTGAGAAGGAAGGAGTGACAGATTTGGAGCTGCAATTCAGGCACTGGTGGTGCAGCTATGGCTGGGTTTTGCATTTAATGGCCTGAGGTTGCAGATTTGGATGAACTCAGGCTATGGGTATTTGATGGCATTGGTGGTTGTTGCCTGGTGCTGCTGTGGAATGGCCTGAGCTCAGATGGCCTGAGCCTCTGGTGGACTGTGGCAGAGCAGGTTATGGTGTTATGGCTTGTGCTTGTGTATTTTTGCAGGCCTGGAATTGGTAGTGTGCATTACAGGGGGAGTTGAGATGCTGAGTTACAGGTTGTGCAGTCAAGTCAGAATCTGGTTGTGCAATGGCAGAGTAGAGCTGGTGTGGTAGTCCTGGTGCTGTTGGGAATTGCCAGTAGCTATGGCTATGAAGCGGGTGATGGCTTGTTTGACAGATTTGTATGGAGCCCAAAAGCAATGCAGCTGGAGCTTTTCAAGGGAATTATATGAATGTTGTCTGTGAGTTGCACTGAGATGGAATTGGTGCTTGTGTTGGGGCTCAGGGCAGGGAAGCTGGATGGCAAGAATGGCTAGGTTGGCCTGAGCTTAAGAAATAATTGCAGGCTCAGATTGTATTGCTGCAGGAAAACAAATGACAGGTAAATGGTGTTGTGCCATGGGTTAGAAGTGGTGCTAGGATGGCACGTGCGAGTGGCGACACGGCCAAGGCAACTGGCACCACTCAGCCTTGACTAGGGAGCTGACTTGGTTACCTGACTCGCCCAAGCTGACTCGTTCCAGCTCAGTGATCTCTGACCCGCTGACCCGATCCAACCCGGTTTGACCCCACCGATCCGACCCGTTGACCCGGTGGCCGGGCGGACTTTGCTCTGGCCACCGGAGCCGACTCCCGGCGACTTTCCGGACGATTTCCGGCCACAATACCAGGATTCCGGCGACCGTTTTCGGGGCGTATTTTCTACACGGGTTTCTCATCCTTGTGGGCTTGGTGGATTCTCACCTAATGGACTTTGAAGACTTGACCTAATTTTGGAAGGAGAAAAAGGCTATAAAAGGGAAGTTTTCTACAACACATGGGATATCTTTTTCTTGGGAATTCTTTTGGAGAGCCACTTTTGTTTACACTTCTAGGGTTTGGTTTTGTTCTTCTTCTTCTTTGTTTATTATTGAATATTGATGATGATGAACTCCATAGCTATGAGTAGCTAAACACCTTATTGGTTATGGGATAAAGTTAATTTCTCAACATGCTTTTGATTCAATGAATTAGTTTTGTCTCAGTATTTATTGTTTGTGATTCACAATTAATAGTGTTATAAGATTTGAAAACTTGTTAGGTTGAGTCCGGAATCAATCCGATTTGTGTTCATCTCTAGAGCTATATTAGGGTTTTCAATACGAAAAAGTTGTTTATCCCTGATTCTAAGTAGCATAATTGTGGTTAATGCTTGTAGTGATACATCCTATTAGTCACAAGTGAATCATAACTTTTGTTAAAACGTCTAGTGCTTTTACACATTCGTTTGCATTGATGAGTCTTATTCCATAAAACTTAATGCTCCTAGGGAGTTAAACTTAATTGTGCTTTTACACTTTAGGTTGCTTTCGACGAAGAATTCACATATGCATCTTTTAATGTGGTTGTGATGAAAACAGGGAATTAACGGGTTATACTTGCGATCAAGATATCCTAGGACTTTTAATAAATACGAGATTAAAATACCAATTCTAATCATTGATGAAAATACATGTTTGTGAATGATACTATCCCTTGACCAATATCTTCTCCTTATTGATTTCTCAAATTATTTACTTTGCTTTCAACTACTTTTACTTTTAAACAACAAACATACCTTGGGTTACTTTAGAAACTGAAATTTACATAACAACAAACGCCTCTCTGTGGATACGAACTCTTCCTTACCTTGTGCTTCATTTAAATTTAGTGCGTAAGAAAGTGAAATTATTTTTGACGGATTGACACACGATCAAATTTTGGCGCCGTTGCCGGGGAGGCACACGGCTAGTTATTAAGTTTTTAGTTTCTTTTTACAATTTCTGCTTTCATCTTTGCTTTTAGTTCCTTGTCTTGTTTCTCACTTGTTTGCGAGAATTGTTTTCAGGTGCCTAATCTCTGGCTTCTAAGGATTGGAATTATCCAAGGTGCGGGATAGCTACTCGAAAAGGCACAATACTCCAACCAAGGCGAAACACAACGGACGAGCACGAGGAGGAAGTAGGAGAAGAGATTTTCCAACAACAAGAAGAAGGAAAAGAGGTTCCAATCGTAGAGGAAACACACGTGGAAGAACAAGGAGCAATGGGTGATGCAAATCGTTCACTCAAGGACTTAGCTTCTCATAGGCTTGATATACAACAGGGGTGTATTCAAACGGACTCTACTTTTGAAATTAAACCGGGGTTGCTTAGAGAATTACCAAAGTTCCATGGCATGGTGAATGAAGATCCAAACAAACATCTTATGGACTTCCACACCATTGTCACGGCCATGCTTCCAGCGGATGTTGCAGCGGATGGTGCAATGTTGAAAGTTTTCCGTTTCTCTTTAATGGATAGCGCTAAGGATTGGTTGTTCTATTTACCTCCCGGAAGTGTCACAACATGGAATGGGTTGAAGAAACTCTTTTTAGAGAGATATTTTCCTGCATCAAAGGCTACTCAAATTCGCAAGGAGATTTGTGGGATGAAGCAAAATGTGGGAGAATCTCTATATGAATGTTGGGAACGATATAAGAGATTGGTGGCAAGCTGCCCTCACCACCAATTTAGTGATGCTATGATCATTCAATATTTCTATGAAGGACTCCAATCAAGTGATAGGAATCTCCTCGACGCTGCGGGTGGTGGTGCACTAGTTAACAAGACGGTGGCACAAGCTAGAGAGTTGATTGAAAACATGGCAGCGAACTCACAACAATTCTTGAGTCGTGGTTCGGATGTGATTCTTAGAAGGGTGAATGAAGTGAGCGAGGTGGAGGATCTTCGTCAACAATTGGGTAACATGTCGGCAATGATGCAACAAGTTGCAGCCGCGGTGATACCAAGTTCCTCTCACTCTTATGAGGACGAGCAAGCTAATGCGATCTTTCCAAATCAACAAAGACGGTATGATCCCTACTCAAACACTTACAATCCGGGATGGAGAGATCACCCCAATTTTAGCTATGCTAACAAGCAAGGTGCAATTCAACAACCTACCTTCAACTCTTCAAGTGGATTTCAACCTCAACAACAACAATTTCAGCCGAGGCAACAATTTCAGCAACCTCAAGCACAACAATCGATGCAAAATCAAGGGGCTGATATTGATGCAAAGCTTCAAACTTTTATGCAAGGTATTTCCACCATGTTCAAGGAAAGTCAACAAGAGACTAAGAGTGCTATTAAGGAGTTACAAACACAAATGGGCTCCATGGCGGTTGATATCAACAATTTGAAGGCACAAAATAGTGGGAGACTTCCTTCTCAACCTATTAACCCAAAAAGAGGGTGTCAATGCTATTACGTTGAGAAGCGGTACACAACTTGTGCAACCCGAAGTCTTGATTCGGGCAAGGTGGAGACACCAAAGGAACCTGTTTTGGAGGAGAATAATGAGGATTCTCCCCAAACTTCGAGGTACCTATTTCTAACGCTAAAACTCCGGTTTCTACTTATGTTCCTCCTCTACCTTTCCTCGCAGATTTGCAAGCTCTAAGAAGGCGGAACTAGAAAAGGAGATTTTAGACGTTCTTTAAAAAGATTCATGTGAACATACCACTCATTGATGCTATCAAGCAAGTACCAAAGTATGCAAAGGTGTTAAAGGACTTGTGTACCAACAAACAAAGGCTCAAAGGTAATGAAGTGCTTAGTGTGGGGGAGAATGCCTCGGCAATCTTACAACACAAACTCCCACTTAAGTGCAAGGATAGGGTAGTTTTGACATTCCCGTCACAATTGGTAACAAAACTTTTCACAAAGCTATGTTTTACTTAGGTGCTTCCGTTAATGTTATGCCGGCGTCAATGTATAATTCACTTGATCTTGGTCCTCTCAAAAGGCTGAAATTGTATTGCAATTAGCCGATCGCTCTAATGTCTACCCAATGGGTATTGTTGAGGATGTTCTTGTGCAGGTTAATCAACTTGTATTTCCAGCGGACTTTTGTGTGTTAGAGATGGATGAAGGTGCTCCGGACTCGTCTCTTCCATTGCTACTTGGGCGTCCCTTCATGAAAACGGCGAAAACCATAATTGATGTGGATAAGGGAACGCTAACTATGGAGTTTGATGGAGAAACAATACGTTTCAACATTTTCGAGACGATGAGATATCCTAGCGATGTCCACTCTTGTTTCTCCATTGATGTGATGGATACATTGGCACAACAAATGTTTGAATTAAACGGTGACGATGCTTTGGAAACCGTGTTAACTACATCCATAGATAATGGTGTAGAGTGTGGTAATGAAGTCAAGGAAGCTCTTGGTGATCTTAATTCACTCCAAGGATGCCCGAAAACTCATAATATCTCTTTTATTTCTTTACCATGCAGTGATGAAAAGCTTGTACCTTCAATTGTTAAATCTCCAAAGTTAGAATTGAAACCTCTTCCCGACCACCTTAAGTACTTGTACTTGGGTGATAATGAAGAGTTACCGGTGATTGTTTCTAATGAGCTTAATGATTTACAAGAGCAAAAACTTCTAAGGGTGCTAAGGAAGTACAAGACGGCCATAGGATGGACAATTGCCGATATCAAGGGTATTAGCCCTGCCGTTTGTATGCACAAAATTCGTTTGGAGGATGATGCAAAGCCTACTAGGGAAGCGCAACGTCGTTTGAATCCTCCCATGATGGAAGTTGTGAAAAAGGAGATACTCAAGCTTTTGGAAGTGGGTGTTATCTACCCCATATCCGATAGCAAGTGGGTGAGCCCGGTACAAGTGGTACCAAAGAAATCGGGAGTAACGGTGGTGGAGAATGATAAGAATGAACTTGTCCCAACTCGTGTGCAAACCGGTTGGAGGGTTTGTATTGATTACAGAAAATTGAATGCCACCACTAGAAAAGATCACTTTCCTTTACCTTTATTGATCAAATGCTTGAACGTTTAGTCTGGACACTCATACTATTGCTTTCTTGATGGCTATTCGTGTTATAATCGATTGTGATAGCGCCGGAGGACCAAGAGAAAACCACTTTCACTTGTCCTTTCGGTACTTTTGCTTATAGAAGGATGCCTTTTGGCCTATGCAATGCTCCAGCTACTTTTCAAAGGTGTATGGTGAGTATCTTTTCAGAATATGTTGAAAACATAATCGAAATGTTCATGGATGACTTTAGTGTCTTTGGTGATTCTTTTGACCTTTGCTTGAACAACTTGTCTCTAATCCTTGAACGATGTGTTGAAACAAATCTCGTGCTAAATTGGGAGAAGTGCCATTTCATGGTAACTCATGGCATAGTTTTAGGCCATATAATATCTTCTAAAGGTTTGGAAGTCGATAAATCTAAGATAGACCTTATTCGTGCTCTAACCCTCCCACTACGGTGAGGGAGATACGCTCTTTCTTGGTCATGCAGGTTTCTATCGTAGGTTCATCAAGGACTTTTCCAAGATAGCGTCACCACTATGTAACTTATTGCAAAAAGATGTGGTTTTTGACTTTGATGAGAAATGTATGGCGGCATTCAATCGTTTGAAAGAACTTTTGGTTTCAGCCCCTATCATTAAACCACCGGATTGGAGTAAGCCGTTTGAACTCATGTGTGATGCTAGTGATTATGCGGTTGGTGCGGTGCTTGGGCAACGTGTGGGGAGGCTTCCTCATGCTATCTATTATGCTTCTAGAACGTTAAATGAGGCCCAACAAAACTACACAACCACCGAAAAGGAGTTATTAGCCATTGTTTTTGCTTTAGAAAAGTTTCGCTCTTATCTAATTGGTACAAAAGTTGTTGTTTTTTCTGATCATGCAGCGCTTAAGTACTTGCTTACAAAGAAAGAGGCGAAACCGAGGCTCATACGGTGGATTTTACTCTTGCAAGAGTTTGATCTTGAAATCAAAGACAAGAAAGGGATTGAGAACACCGTTGCGGATCACTTGAGCCGACTTGTTGTGGACAAGGAGACTATCCCGTTGCGTGAAAGTTTCCCGGATGAGCAACTTTTCTCAATTGCCCTTGGAGAACCATGGTATGCCGATATTGTGAATTACTTAGTTTCTAAACAAATCCCACAGAACTTGTCTCGTGCTGAGAGGGACAAACTTAAGAGGTTAGGGAACCAATACATATGGGATGATCCATACTTATGGAAACATGGTAGTGACCAAGTGATACGAAGGTGCGTGCCCGAATCTGAATTTAACTCTATCTTGTCTTTTTGCCACTCTTATGCTTGCGGAGGACATTTTGGGAGTAAGAGAACCGCGCACAAGGTACTTGAAAGTGGTTTCTATTGGCCAACTTTGTTTAAGGATGCACATATATTTTGTACAACTTGTGATAGGTGTCAAAGAACCGGCAATCTAGGTGTCCGAAATCAAATGCCACAAACTTTTATTCAATTTATTGAAGTTTTTGATGTATGGGGTATTGATTTTATGGGGCCTTTTGTCAACTCCCATGGGAATTTTTATATCTTACTTGCGGTTGATTATGTCTCGAAATGGGTGGAAGCTAAAGCCACCCCAACTAATGATTCTAAAGTTGTTTCAGATTTCGTGCAAGCTAATATATTTGCAAGGTTTGTAATTCCAAGGGCGATAATAAGCGATGGGGGTTCTCACTTCAAAAACAGGTTCTTGCAAAGCTTGTTAAGGAAGTACAATGTGTCGCATAAGATTGCAACACCTTATCATCCACAAACCAATGGACAAGCCGAGGTGTCTAACCGAGAGGTGAAATCAATTCTAGAAAAGACGGTGAACCCAACAAGGAAGGATTGGAGCATGCGACTCAATGATGCTTTGTGGGCGTATAGAACCGCATATAAAACACCTATTGGAATGTCTCCTTTTAGGCTTGTGTATGGTAAACCTTGTCACTTACCCGTGGAAATTGAGCATAAGGCGTTTTGGGCTATTAAACAATGCAACATGGAGATGGATGGGGCTGGAAAGCAAAGGAAGTTACAACTTCAAGAGCTAGAGGAGCTCCGCAATGATGCATTTGAAAGTTCACGGATTTATAAAGAAAAGACGAAAGCATTCCATGATAACATGATTTCTAGGAAACAATTTTGCATTGGGCAGAAAGTGCTTTTGTTTAATTCTCGCTTGCATTTATTTCCGGTAAACTAAGGTCACGATGGATCGGACCTTTTATTGTTACTAATGTGTTTTCTCATGGTGCAGTGGAAATTCGTAGTATAGCTACAGGGAAGGAACTTAAAGTGAATGGGCACCGGTTGAAACCATATTATGAGAACTTCACTTCCGAAGTGGTGGAAGGAGTTAACTTTGTGGATGTGCTCCTCCGGAGGAGTCATAGAAAGCAAGGAGATAGTCAAATTTGACGACTTTAAACCAAGCGCTAATTGGGAGGCAACCCAATGGATGAGTATTTCTTGTCTTGTATTTATTTCTTTTCTTGTTTTTTTTTAGTTTTTCTTGTTTTTTTTTTTACCTTGTTTTTGCTGATTTCTTATTAGGATTTCCCACCTTGACTTACTTTGGACGATTCAATTTACATTGAGGACAATGTAAGGTTTAAGTGTGGGGGAGTGGTTTATGTTGTAAGTTTTTGCAATTTTTCAATTTTTTTTTTTGTGAACTAGTGAATAAGAAAACTCCAACTTGTAGTTCTTTAGAATCACATAGTATACATGTCGCTAAGATTACATCGAGAATCTCACAATAGTGACTGAACTTAGAGATGACAGAGAACATGATCGGGTTTCTTACTTGTATGAGAGTTAAAGTTGGATTTAACCATGCCAGTGGCAAATAAGGTGCAGGCTGAATTCGGTATTAGAACAGTGATCCTGTAGTAGCAGGTTTTCCCACACTACACCCCTCACTATATTTTGGTTAATTAGTCCATTGAAAGTTGTATAATTGAGAATGTTTATTGATTAATTTCATGAGTTGTTTACACAGGAAAAGTAGGATTACACTTAACAAGTAAAACACTCTTAAACTTTCTCTCTCCTAATGACTTGCCCAACAATTCCAAAAAGATCTCTCCCTTTACAACAGACTCACTTAGCCCTTTATATAGGGTAATACACGGTGGATGACAGCTAATCTATCCTTTTATTTCGGAAATGTTCCGCGAAGTGTCGCAGATGTACAAACATTTATTCTCGCGACACTTCTTAACCCTCGCCAGGTTCCATGTCTTTCTGCTGTTTTGTGTATCGTTATTCATCGCGTCGTTTATTTTAGCTGTCTGCGACTACCTCGCAACATCGTTGTTTATTAACCCCGCGAGCCCTATACGTTGCGATATTATGATCCTACATCTTGCCTCTTTTTCCTTGAATATTGCTTGAAGAGCGATTTTTAAGGAAAAATCTGTTGTTGTAATAATCTTTGGTCTTGCCGATGAAGGAACGAGCAAAAGAATACCGTACTTGAAAAGTACGTACTTGCCTCTATTCTTTTGCGATGTTCAAGTTTTGCGTCTCCCGTCTCTCCTCATACTTTTCTTGCGAAGGGAAGAATATCATGAGAGCGATGCTTTTTTATTCACGCGATCGCTTATCTTTATCCTGTTTCAACTCCGTATACGCTTTTAACCATTAAAGCCCTTTTTCGACACGTTTCTTCCAACCGTTTATTCTTGACCGTTCATGTCTCTTCTCGCATTAAATGACCTCGTTTTTCTCGAGGATCTTTTTCCTATATATAGTTTTCTTTTCCCTCCTTTTCATTCTTTAGTTTCTCTCTCGCAACTTCTTTGATTTTCTCCTTCCGCAATTTGCGCTCCCGCTATCGCAAATCTTCTCTTCGTCTTTTCTAGCATCAATCTTAATCTTTAACCTCCCATCCATTCCCATACCGATAATGGCTGCCATTAGTCGTGCATACAAAGTTTCTTTTGATGAAGTTCAATGAAGTTGCTCGAGAAGGGTTTCACTCTATCGACCATTCCCGATCAAGAACCTTCATCTATTCTTTCGCAAAGCTTTTCTCTCGATCATCAATGTGATGATCAAAAGATTATAGTCTCGCTCGGTCGCCTTCTCGCGGACTTCCTATTCCCTTGTACAATCCCGAGTTGCCTTTATTTTATGAAATTTTGGCCCATGAAAAATTCTCTCGGCCGTTTATCAATTAAGTGGCGATTGTATTCGCCCGATGCTTGAGTTCGCGAACCGCGGTGCAGGCAAAGGATCTTTATACTCTAACTCGTCGAAATCCCAAATTCGCAGACTTGGAAATAGTGTTGAGAAATACACGTGTGGAAAACTTTTTTGAAAATTACTCTGATAACTATGGTGAATGCGAAATCTCGCTGGGGCGTTCGCCTCGAAGAAAAAGGATAATGTCTCGAGGATAAATTGCTCATGCAGATATTGATTGGCACCCGGTAATAATACTACCTCGCCACTCCAAAGATGAGAAATGGTGGGTTGTACCCTTGATTTTAAATGGTCCTTATATCGCGGGCCCAGACGTTCTTCCCGCGAATCTCGCAGGTATCATCCTTGGGAATTCAAATGGCCCGAGAAGAAGAAAGAGGTATGTTTCCGACTTCAAATTTGGCTTTCGTAACTTTCTTTCTATAATTGCCGAGTTTGTGAAATCTCTCAGATAGCCAGGTTGAGAAGAAGCTACAAAAAGGATCCGTCGGAGGATACTCTGACATTGCTCCGATCGCTTACGAGTGAAGTAAGAATCACTTCCTTTCTTCTTATTTAAAACAATATTGTTGCCTCTGTTTCTTATCTTTACGCGTATGCGAAGGTTGGAGTTGAAGAAACTATTGCTGCGAAGATTAAAAGTAAGGGTAAAACTGCCGCTCGTTTGTGGTAAATCCCTCCGCCCCTTAACTAAGAAGCGAAAGGTCCAATCCTCTTCTCGCCTTAGCTCAAGCTCGAATCTTCTCGACGAGGATAACCATGAATCGAATTCCTCTCTCGCCAAGAAGATTCCATTGACCCGATTCTTCCATGGATCGCTTATCCAACATCTTCTCGCATCTGTTTCCAAGGAATGGGAGATGCCCCTAGCTTCTCTTTGCGGGGCTCTCGCAAACGTGTGTAATGTCATGCATCGGGAAGGCAATAATTCATTCAATGGAGTCTCTAGAGTTGTGTCTCCTGACCTTTTGAATGCACTTGGGTCTCTGGTATGTGTACAGTCATACTTCCCTGCTAACTTTAAATTGTTTAAGTATATATATATGTTTTAATGATTTTTCTATCTTCTTTTATAGGTTGGAAGAACTTCCTTTGTAGTTGCCTCAGACCTTGAGAGAAGACGCAACAATCTTGAGAAGAAGAATTCGCAATTGAGCAAGAAGATTCGAGAATTGGAGACTGAAGCTGCGTTATCTCGCGATAAAGACGAGACGATTCAAAAGTTAAATACCGAACTTGACTCCCAAAGGGATAAGGTGTCCACTCTTCAAAACGCTAATCAGCAACTTTATGGTATAAAATTTTACCTCCTTTTACTATTTTTTATTTAATCGGTCGCCTATTGCTACCTAACTTATTACTTTCGCAGATGTATATAATCTCTCCGATGAGGCTATTCTTCTCCATACATTTCCTGATCCTATGGATAATAACCTTCTTCTCGCTCACCTCAACAACTCTTTAAGTAGTTCATCAAACAAAATTAACTCCCTTTCATTAAATGAACTTCAGACCAAATATCGTCTTTTAGAAATTGAACATAGATCTGGTTTAAGTGCTGCCAACCAATTTAAACGAATGTTTCTCGAGTCCAATAAAGAAATCAAAATTTTGAGGAAGAAAATTAGTGACCTTATAGATGATAAAGATCGCATTGCTAACAATGGTGCACAGTGCATTAGCAACATTTCAAAAATCTCTCCTTGAACTACAAATTGAACGGGATGAATTGCTTCGCGTAATTCCTTGCTTAGTGAGCGAGAAGATCAAATTCGCTCCCTCCTTGTTATAAATAGTGACGATGAATTCGCCCGGGCTGCGAAAGTTTTAGATAATGCCAGAATAACCTAGGTGTTGATGTTAGTCTTCACGCCGAGCATACTTCCTTGATTAAAGATATGATATCCGATAGAGAAGGTTATTTATTACACCTTACTACTTCTTACTTCGTAGTATTGCTTTTAAATTATTAACTTGTTGTTACTTATTTGCAGAATCCGAGAAGAGGCTTCAGTGTTAGAATTAGAGAGCTTGAATCGAGAAAGAACAACTCGCCAGAATTTTCCAAATGAGAATTGAAGAACTTGAATCTGAAAAACAACAGCTCGCGAAGAGTCTCTCCCTCCGTAATAACAAGTATTCCAAGTTGAAGGAACAATTTGAAACGACAGTGAAAAACTTTAATAATGATGCCGTTCGTTTTCGCAATGGAGCCATGGAGTATGTTTGTAAACACCAGAACATCCTCCGCATACATATCCCTGGCTTCTTGAAAAGGTTCCTGAGAATCTACCTGTCTCTGATGTTTCTGATAGTGAAGCTGGCGAAGAAGAAAATTCTGGCGATGAGAATAATAAAATTGGAGAATCAGATGAAGGAGAAAAATCACCCCAGAGATAACTCTTTTTGTTTCTTTCGCTGCCTGTAATATCTGTATATTTCTGTATCTTTATTGTAGTGTGCTTCTTGGATTTTTCCCCCGAATTCAACCTTCACTCCCCTTTTTGGCAATTCTTCCTTGTAATATAATTGGCTATCTTTATTGATGTATAACTCTTTCATCGGAAGATGAATAACAATATTCCATCTTTTCCATTCCCATACTTGCCTCTGGTATTTATCTTCTGATGGAAGAAGTTAGTTATCCTCATGTATTTTGTTGGATAATAATTTTAGTGTTATTGAAATGTATAACCGCGACGAGGTCGCAGATATCTTTATGAATTGAGAATTCTATCTCTTTTTGCTGCGACAAGGTCGCAGGCCGCCTCTACACTTTCATGCAAAGGCCCATTGACCTTGCCTTATCATTTTGTGTGGTCTTCCAAGTTAGACCTCCCTAATTAGAGGTCCTCCCCTGCCACCGTTCATTGCGACAAAATCGCAGGACGTCTTTACACTTGTATGTAAAGACCCATTGATCTTGCCTTATCATTTTTCAAGTATTTTTGCCTCTGCAGATGTTTTGTTGCAACAATATGACAGGCCTAGATATCCTTGCGAATATAAAGCCCTATGACATTGCCGTCTTGCGACGAAATCGCAGACGTCCGTACACTTTCGTGCAAAGACCCATTGATCTCGCCTTACCTCGCGTTAGTATTATTGCCTCTGCAGATCATTGACAAATATGACAAGCCTAAGTCTCCTTGCGAAAACAAAGCCTCATGACATTTGCGTCTGTTTTGGCACTCCCCTAATGGAGAGCACCGCCTTATCATCTCCCGGTTGCCCCTTCAAGGAGGCGAAACATCGGCCATACAAGACTAGCTCCTCCCATCCGGTCTTAACAACAACCAAGTTGTTTTCGCATCTCTTATCCCTTATACCTATAGGGTTTATGGTTACGAGACCGCACCCTAAGTGGAGTTTTTTCGGGCGAGTGCAACGCATGCCAAGACTTGCCAAGAATGGCCAGGGTAGGTTCATCCATCCCGGGCACTCTGGCTCAACCGTGTACCTCGGCGCCTTGAGCATACACTGACTCCTAGGAAGAGACCCTGGCCGCCCAACCAGGGTATAACCTACATATATAGTTGGGAATCCAAGGTACCTCTTCCGGATAGGCTTTCATGGGCCCCAAATTTTCATGGTTCAGGCTTCGTGAGCGGTGTAACCTTCCCCCGAACCACGGCGAGAGATACCCCTTATATGACGCACTTTAGGTCTTACATTTGCCTCTTACGAAATGTTATTCGCGAACTAGGTGTACGCCATAAAGGTTCGTCCCATTCATTTGCGCATTTATATTTGTTAAATCATTCAATCATTCATGTTTCATTATTTGTCGATATTTGTTTGCGAAGTATTCGCACAGTTCTGCTTTCACTTGTTGTATTTCACTTTTCTTTCTTAGTCGAATTCTCATTTTACTCTTGGCTGCGAGATTCTCGCACATCATTACTTCCATTTTTGCATCCCGCTTTTGTTGATTATTCACTTTTATGCCTTTTGTTCCTCATATCTTTTGCTTCTTCATTATCATAATATTGGTCTCTGTCTCTTGATATTCACCTCGCGAGGTATGTTCAGCCTTCACTTCTATAGCATCTACCATCAATTTTTCCTTTCTCTGCTCATCTCTCACATGTTGTTTCCAACCCTTTCTTTTGGCATTTCTTTCTTCGCAGCTTTCTATATCGACCTCATGACATTGTTGCGATTCTTTCCAATCTCCTTGTATGATACCAATGCCATTTGGGTGTGGAAATTTTATGCATTGATGGTATGTTGAGGCGACCCCCAAAATTTCATGAAGCCATGGCCTCCCAATTAGTGCATTATACGGGATTCCACATCAACTACACAGTAATAAAATATCGGTTGATAATCCTTGTAGAGGTATTCTCATGTGAACCTCTCCCTTTGGTTTGTTTGCAGTGCCATTAAAGCCATATATCTTGTATGTCGAGGGGATCAAATCCTCATCTTTTCCTCCCATCGTCTTATAAGTATGGTAGAAGAGAATATTCACCGAACTTCCGGTGTCGATTAGAATTCGGTTGATCGCCCAGCAAGCTTCTGCCTCATCATCTTCTCCATCGATCGGTTTCGGGTTAATCTCTAGTTTCACAACCAACGGGCTATCATGTGTTTCTCTTCCTTTTGGTACTTCATCTCGCAGAGAAAGAAATAGTCTTCAATCGCCACTTTTCTAATCGCGTCGTTCTCGCCAGGCTCATTATTTCTTTATCATTAGCATCTCTCGCGAAGACTCTACCGAGCACGTTGTCATGAAAATCCTCGATGGTGCGATAGGAATGGACGATAGAGTTGCAGATTCAAATTCTTAGCTTTTGTTCCTACTTCTATCACAAATGTTTCCTTTCCTTTCGCCGACAATCGTTTCATGCATCTCTCGGTGGTGGTGGTAATGTCCGACCTGTTTCTTCTCCCTTAGAAAGTGATTGCCTTCCCCCGATCAATCATCCCGAGAATAATTTCTTTATGTTTCTACAATCGTTTGTTTGATGCCCATGGAAGCGATGGTAAGAACAAAACTCATGGCTTCTATCCTCGGCGGTGGTTCCATTCCAACATTCCAAGGTGCCGGTACATTTTCCATCACAAGTATAGCTTCCCGCATCTTTTCAACGCTAGCATTCAAGTGGAGGCATCTTAATCTGCTCCCATATTGTTCTATGATTTCTCCGCCCTCCACGGTTATTTTGCCTTCGTCCACCATAAGTTTCTTGCACATGATCTAGCCTCGAATCTTATTATTGCTGTTACGGTTGTAGTAGTTCCTTTCACGTTCAAACTCTTCTTGATCATGGCTTCCCATAGCTACTATCTTCTGCTGTCCCTCATCAGCTTTCCTTGCTTGCTGTCCTTGCGAAGTGCTCGCCACTGTATTTATGAATTGAGGTAACAAACTTGCGTTCGCGGCGTTAGAGCTTGTGTTCGCGACTGGATAAGAATTCATTTCATTTTGTCTTTCTTCTAAGGCAATATATTCTTCCTGTAATTCTCGCAGTTCTGCCATTGTGATTGTATTTTTGATTCTAAAAATTTGAATGTATAACAAGTTAGTCGCGAAGAGAGCATTCACAAATGAGAGTATGAGATATCTCTCCTCAACCCGTCCTGCCATTTCGCTACACATGGTCCTCCATCTTACTGTCAACTGCCTTAAGCTCTCGCCAATCCTTTGTTTCAACCCGAATACATCTTCAATACCTGGTCGCGAAGTGTTATTACTTATGTATGCTCCCAGGAATGTGGCTTGTAAATGGTTAAATGATGTGATTGTGTTCCTTGGCAAACCTTCAAACCACTTTAGTGCTTCTCCTATTAAGCTTGACGCGAAATATTTGCATAATATGGCATCATGATTCTCCCATTGTAACATACATCTCATATAAGCCTTAATATGTTGTATCGCACAGGTTGTTCCATCAAAGATGTTGGTTAATGCAGTGTAGATTGCACTTAGGAGGTATTCCTCCCATCTGTACTTCTAGCGTGAAGGGATTCTTCGCGGCTTCTCGCGATGGCTTCGCCTAGTTGTCTCCTTCCTCCTTCCCTTCTATTGTTCAAGAATCCTCTCATTTCAGCTAGTTCTCTTAAGATTTGTTCATTTGCCTTTTAATTTGTTTCTACCGGTCTTTTTAGCTCGCTTCTCTCCTTCTTCGCTCGTGCCTATTTTGACCTTCCCGCTCATTATTTTCTCCTCTTCTTTCCTCGCGATGCTCTTCTTCGTCTCTTTCGTTCAATTCGCACGCCATTATATCGGTTTATTCTCTCTTCTTGGTTGCTTCTCCGCTCTCATCATCTCGCACCCTCTCATATTCTTCGTTGATATTTCTATTGTTACGATTTTGTTCCCTCCTTCTTTCGCGGTTGTCATGGTTATTCTGCACGGATTGCTTCTTCCATCTCTTGATTTTCTATTTCCGCTCTTATTCTTTTTCTCTCGCGAGCTAGTCGCGCTTGTTCTATGTAGTGTCTCTCAATGTCATCCTCGATCTCTCGGTTTCTTCTCATTCTTCTCTCCGTGTAGAATTATTCTTCCTTCAAAGAACTGGATCATTCGGCCCTTGGAATTGCATGTTTTCTTGATTTTCCCTATTTCGCTCATTTTGAAGATTTTCGGGCCGAGGAATATAACGATCTTCTATTTCCCCTCTTCTCTCGCCATGCTCGCGTTTGGATTTTGTGTTTCTTCCTCGGATTTTCGTTGGTAACACTCTCCTTCTTTCTTCTCTGTTCGATCTAGAACTTGATCTCACGCTACTTCTAGATCTCCTACTTTGCAATCTCATATTTTCCATCCTCAATTCATGATTTTGTCTTGTCAAGTTTGCTCGCTCCTCTCGCTTCTAATCGTCTCTCTTCGTGTATTGTTTGTCTCAATCTTTCTAACGCCGCCATTTCTTCGTTTCCCGGATTCATTTCTCCATTCATCCCTTGCTCTCCTTGTCCATTGTTCACCGCCGCTCCTCTTCTCTCTCGTCTTCGAATCAGATCTCCAAGTATGTACACTCACTCTATCATAATCCACGTACCGCGTTTGCTATACGGGGGGAGATTGGTGGCTGGTTTTGACCTTCTCCATCATTTCTCATATTCATCCTTGATGATTCTCCGTTTCATTCCTCCTTTCTCCAAAGCAAGTCTCCCACTTCTTCTTACAATCGTTGGTTGCCCTTGTACATTTTTCTTCTAGCCATCTTTCTTTTTCAATGAATTCTTGAGTATCTTTTCCAAATCTCTTCTCTCGTTAATCCAAATTCTTTCCAATTTCTACGTCAATCACCGTCGTCCCTCGTTTCTAGCGCATATGTAGTAGCAGCAGGTTTTCCCACACTACACCCCTCACTATATTTTGGTTAATTAGTCCATTGAAAGTTGTATAATTGAGAATGTTTATTGATTAATTTCATGAGTTGTTTACACAGGAAAAGTAGGATTACACTTAACAAGTAAAACACTCTTAAACTTTCTCTCTCCTAATGACTTGCCCAACAATTCCAAAAAGATCTCTCCCTTTACAACAGACTCACTTAGCCCTTTATATAGGGTAATACACGGTGGATGACAAAGCTAATCTATCCTTTTATTTTGGAAATGTTCCATGAAGTGTCGCAGATGTACAAACATTTATTCTCGCGACACTTCTTAACCTCGCCCTGTTCCATGTCTTTCTCGCTGTTTTGTGTATCGTTATTCATCGCGTCGTTTATTTTAGCTGTCTGCGACTACCTCGCAACATCGTTGTTTATTAACCCCGCGAGCCCTATACGTTGCGATATTATGATCCTACAGATCCCCTATAGTGGAGACTACCCATGTTACATAATGTGAGGCACCAACCTTCAATTCTTTGTACCTGTCTAAATTGTGCTTTTTGAGTGTGTGTCACCGTACGTAAATTCCAGAAAGGCGAGAATGGTGAGCATGTCCAATTTCCCACCATAGAAGCACTATTTTGATCTCTTGAGTGCTATTTTTTATCAACCATGTTGGTGACATCGAATTGCTAACTTACCTTCCACTTGTGATCTTGTTCGCAGTTAGCACCATCAACCTTATCTCTCTCTACACCAAAGTCCATAGAAACACCATCATCATCAACAAGAGGAGCATCACAAATTCGAAGGAAAGTTGAATACGTTCGAGGTTTACAAGCAACACTACAATAATGGGCAGATTTGATTTGAGTAAAGCAACAAAACAAAGCAGAATTTTTATAAGTTGAAGACTATAATACAAGAGCGGAAATTATCAAGGATGAAAGTTCGAGAAGTTTATGATATCAAGACATACAAGTTGTGAAGATTCAAGGGTAAAGTACTTACACCATGGCATTGTACTTTTATTTTATTTTGTATTTTACTTTCTCTTGTCTCAAAAAAAAAAAAAAAAAAAAAAAAAGAAAAAAAAAGAGAAAAAAAGAAAAAAAAAAAAGAAAAAGAGACAAGAGAAAATGTTTAGGTTTGTTAATAGTTTTTATTATTTTGTTTTATTTTTATTTTTGTATTTGTTTTAAGTTTAAAAAAAAAAAAAAAAAAACAAAGTAAAAAAAAAAAAAAAAAAAAATATATGAAGAAGTAAAAAAAATAAAAAAAAAATATGAAAAAAAAAAAAATAAAAAAAAAAAAAAAAAAAAAAAAAAAAAAAAAAAAAAATTTGGGTTTGTATAGTTTGTTTTTATTTTTGTATTCTTTCAATAAAGCCTATGGAAAGAAGGAATATCTATAATGAAGTTTCAAGCGACAAGGAATTTGAGGAAAGAATCATATTGTCAAGATTCTACGACGTTCGAGAGTTATCATCAAGAGTTGAAGACCGAAGACGAAGATGAAGACACCGATAGAAGACCGAAGACGTTTCTATGGATGCTGTGAGAGTGGTGCTAGCTGCACGCCGAACGGATTCACTGTAAGTAAGCATATTCCCACCTTCGTTAAATGGTTTGATTTCCTTTCGAAGAGATCGTCAGAAAAATGGGTTTTTCAAAAATATATAAAAGATGTGGGTTTTCAAAACTTTCGGAGGGTTAAGCCTTCCCACCATTCAACGTGTCTCAGGATTCTCTCTTCATTCCAACCGGGACACATGTGTGACCCATAAAGAGTGTTTATTATTGAGAGCAATTTCATAAAACCCTTTCTTGTGAGGCGTAGTCGAGACTTTTGATCACTCCGAACCCGAATTTTAGTCGAGAAGGGATGGTTACTTCTCTCTCAACTTTTAAGAATGAGATTGTGTTCATTTATGTGTCTAACTTCTTATGACTAGTGTGCAGAATCTCTATGTCTTCTTAGCGCGTTGGATACTATCATTACGGAGAACTAGTAAGTTGGTAATATAGGTTTTGTGGGTATATCTCTAGTAAACCCTCACGAGACTATAACTCGTCCACTAGGGACACCTAGGGGTTTAAAGGCTTGTTATTTATGCTAAAAGTGACCGTAGCCTCAACGACACGGAGTTGATGTATTTTATTGTTTTGTTTGATTTGCTCGAGGACAAGCAAAGTCTAAGTGTGGGGGAATCTGATAGGTGTAGAATACACCGTATTTACTATATAGAGTTTATGCTTTCTTTGCTATTTTTCTTGTGAATTATGTACTTTAAGCGTGCTTTTGAGTCTTATAGGTGCAATGGAGTCGCACCTGAGGAAAAGAAGAAGAAATTATCCAAATTGGGCCGAAGGGCGAAATTGTCATCTCACAAAGGAGCTATATGTGGAGCAGGCTGAAACGCGGCAAGGGAGCCGGAAGAGAATTAGGCTGTTAAGCACTCGGAACCGACAGCCAAAGCAATTGGAGGTGGCCCTTAACAATGAGTGGGTGTTTATAGTCATTTCTGGCTACCCCTTATCCTACCAGCTGGGGTGGATACATCCAGCTTCTTACATGAGACCTGAAATTCAGAGAAGAAATTTATTTCTTCTTCTTCATTATCAATTGTCTGTGAGGAGGCATACCTGAAACCAGATCGAGAGAGAGAGAGAGGGTTGCTACGTGCTGCTGTTAATCGGAAAATGGGTTCCGCTGTTACTAAATCGATTTGAGTCTGGTAGATGAGCTCCTGGTGAAGAAATAGAGAAGAAAAATGGTGAGAAAGAAGCTGTTACTGCCATTGATTCAGGAAATTGAGAAGGGTAACTTTGCAATTGAATCGGCGATGGGACTCAAGGGTTAGCAGATCTGGAAATGAGAAGAAGGTCTCTTGTTACGGTGGTATTAAGGCTTTGGAGGAATCGAGATGAATGGGAGGTTGTCACCGTTGTCAGTATGCATTGAGTAAGAGAAGATGGGTTCGAGGTTCGGGTCGATTATGGGTTTTGTCTTGAGTAAGTAGATTGATCCGAGGTTGGATTGGGTTGTGGCCGAATTTGTCTAGCCGATGTTATTGGTGATGGAAGAAGTGAGGGTTTCAGGTGATGAGATAGAGAAGCATTGTTGAGTCGTTGAGCGGTGGTGGTCCCGAGTGGCACTGAGAGCTAGTCATGTTGGTAGAACTAATGGGTATTGAGCTAGTGGATTTGTGGAGGTGGTACTGAGATAGAGAAGCAATGGCAGTGTTGTTGTTGTTTGCCAGGGAGGAGATGGAATTGCTGAGGCTGGTCATAAGGCTAACAGCAGGTGGTGCAAGCAGATGGACTGAAAGTGCAGGTTGCCTTGATTGAGCTGAGCTAGAGCCTGGGCTAGGTTAGCCTGTTTTAAGACAGAGAAATGACAGGCCCGGCATGTGGAGTTGGAAGGCTCGCAATGGTCGTAAGATGAGGAGCATGGAATGGCAAGGCATGAATCTCGAGGAATGATTGCAGGGCCTGAGAAGGAAGGAGTGACAGATTTGGAGCTGCAATTCAGGCACTGGTGGTGCAGCTATGGCTGGGTTTTGCATTTAATGGCCTGAGGTTGCAGATTTGGATGAACTCAGGCTATGGGTATTTGATGGCATTGGTGGTTGTTGCCTGGTGCTGCTGTGGAATGGCCTGAGCTCAGATGGCCTGAGCCTCTGGTGGACTGTGGCAGAGCAGGTTATGGTGTTATGGCTTGTGCTTGTGTATTTTTTGCAGCCTGGAATTGTAGTGTGCATTACAGTGGGGAGTTGAGATGCTGAGTTACAGGTTTTGCAGTCAAGTCAGAGTCTGGTTGTGCAATGGCAGAGTAGAGTTGGTGTGGTAGTCCTGGTGTTGTTGGGAATTGCCAGTAGCTATGGCTGTGAAGCAGGTGATGGCTTGTTTGACAGATTTGTATGGAGCCCAAAAGCAATGCAGCTGGAGCTTTTAAAGGGAATTATATGAATGTTGTCCAGTGAGTTGCACTGAGATGGAATTGGTGCTTGTGTTGGGGCTCGGTAAGGGGAAGCCGGATGGCAAGAATGGCTAGGTTGGCCCGAGCTTAAGAAATAATTGCGGTGTGCCAGATTGTATTGTCACAGAAAACAAATGACGGGTAAATGGTGTTGTGCCATGGGTTAGAAGTGGTGCTAGGATGGCCTGTGCAGTGGCCTGACCTGGCCAAGGCAACTCAGACCACTCAGCCTTGACTAGGGAGCTGACTTGGTTACCTGACTCGCCCAAGCTGACTCGTTCCAGCTCAGTGATCTCTGACCCGCTGACCCGATCCAACCCGGGTTTGACCCCACCGATCCGACCCGTTGACCCGGTGACCTGGCGGACTTTGCCGGTCACCGGAGCCGACTCCCGGCGACTTTCCGGCCGATTTCCGGCCACAATACCAGGATTCCGGCGACCGTTTTCGGGGCGTATTTTCTACACGGGTTTCTCATCCTTGTGGGCTTGGTGGATTCTCACCTAATGGACTTTGAAGACTTGACCTAATTTTGGAAGGAGAGAAAGGCTATAAAAGGGAAGTTTTCTACAACACATGGGATATCTTTTCCTGGGAATTCTTTTGGAGAGCCACTTTTGTTTACACTTCTAGGGTTTGGTTTTGTTTTTCTTCTTCTTTGTTTATTATTGAATATTGATGATGATGAACTCCATAGCTATGAGTAGTTAAACACCTTATTGGTTATGGGATAAAAGTTGATTTCTCAACATGCTTTTGATTCAATGAATTAGTTTTGTCTCAGTATTTATTGTTTGTGATTCACAATTAATAGTGTTATAAGATTTGAAAACTTGTTAGGTTGAGTCCGAATCAATCCGATTTGTGTTCATCTCTAGAGCTATATTAGGGTTTTCAATACGAAAAAGTTGTTTATCCCCGATTCTAAGTAGCATAATTGTGGTTAATGCTTGTAGTGATACATCCTATTAGTCACAAGTGAATCATAACTTTTGTTAAAACGTCTAGTGCTTTTACACATTCGTTTGCATTGATGAGTCTTATTCCATAAAACTTAATGCTCTTAGGGGAGTTAAACTTAATTGTGCTTTTACACTTTAGGTTGCTTTCGGACGAAGAATTCACATATGCATCTTTAATGTGGTTGTGATGAAAACAGGAATTAACGGGTTATACTTGCGATCAAGATATCCTAGGACTTTTAATAAATACGAGATTAAAATACCAATTCTAATCATTGATGAAAATACATGTTTGTGAATGATACTATCCCTTGACCAATATCTTCTCCTTATTGATTTCTCAAATTATTTACTTTGCTTTCAACTACTTTTACTTTTTTAAACAACAAACATACCTTGGGTTACTTTAGAAACCGAAATTTACATAACAACAAACGCCTCTCTGTGGATACGAACTCTTCCTTACCTTGTGCTTCATTTAAATTTAGTGCGTAAGAAAGTGAAATTATTTTTGACGGATTGACACACGATCACTACATATGTCCGTATGAGTATCTGGACACCACCTGGAGATGAAAGCAACCAAGCTCGGGATGTCTTTCCTAATTTGAAGTGATGTAGAGGCTGCGACAACATTAATGATTTGCGCCTTGGTCAAATTAGCTCTTACGCACTCTTGACTTATCATAAAGTGCACCCATTTATCAAACGAACGCAGTGGACTCACTAGGATTTTGAAATCAATAATGAGGCGAATACTCTTTCCTCCGAAGGCAAAACCGTATTATATTTCCAGAAGAACCGACTGTCCCCTCCATCACTCTCCGAACCGGTCAGAAGCAGTGGCGCATGCTTAAGTGGACTTCTCCTGGCAGAGACTATCGTGAAGAATTCATCAGCCACGTTTGGCTTGGAGTTACCAACATCCTTCGGTATGACATAATTTTTCTCAAGCGACGTCATAATAAAGATTCTCTCACAGTACTTCCTCTTTCCAAGCAACTACAACGGAACAATACGAAGATAGATTATTACGGAAAGCGCACGAAAATTATTTTCACCCAAGACGCAAGCCGCTTGTTTCAAGGCCGCACCTCGCGACATAGAATTCTTGTCCAACCGAGGAGGAGTGACCCACCAGGGGAATCATGCCCACGGCCACACCAAAACAAGGAGTAAACCCTAAAAACTAGGTTTTCGTGGGAAAGGGATGGCAAATTACTATCGCGTGATTACCTTACACAACGAGTTGAGGAGGTCAACATTACTATGGTATTCATGCCTAAGTACTACTATGAGCGCATGCAAGACATACCCTTGGGCTAGGATTCACACCAACATGTTCTACAAGGTCATAAAGGTACGCCTACAACTAGGGTTTTCACCAACACAAGAAAACAAAAGGGAAGCAAGACAAAGAAGAATTACTGGGAAGACATACCTAATCCGCCGCCCGCTTCACCGCTACCAAGCAACAAAAGAAGAAACAATAAGGGCGTGAATCAAAGGGAGAGGCCGACCATCCTTTTATAAGCGTGATACTTGGGAGTTTGATAGGTGTTGTAAAACACCAAATTTAATATCTAGTATTTATGCTTTCTTTTGCTATTATTCTTGTGAATTGCATCTCTTATGATTGATTTTGAGTTTATTAGGTGCAATGGAGTCATTTGGGAGCAAAAGAAGGAGAAATTAGCCATTTTGAGCGAAAAAAGGCAAAAAGGTCAACTCATTGATGATATTTGGTGCATGCTAGGTTGCACAAGAGGAGTTACGCCGAAATTAAGTTGTCGGGCCTCTAGAACGACAATTGAATGATTAGGGTCGGTTTTCTCAAACCGACAAGCCATGTTTGAACTAGTCATCCCTTATCCTAACGCACTGGGTATCTAAATCCATTTGTCTCTATAACCTTAAACTAAAGGTCAAAGAACTAACCATTTCATCTCAGCTCATGCCGCTGCTAACAAGAGTTCTTCTAGCCGGAAAACCAAGAGCGATATGGGTTCGTGGTGGTTGACTGGTCGTTTAGTTAAGGTGGAGGATTAAATGGTTGTGAGGAATTTGAGTTCGAGAGTTGAAGTTGATGCCGAGAATGAGATGGGGTTGAAGTCGAGAAAGAGAGAAGAACTCGAATATTGCTGATGCCATCGATTTTCGCGGGCCGCTATCAGGAAATTCAAGTTTTTTCTGGATTCGAATTGAAGCCGAGATTTGAGAGGATTCAAGGACATAGGGTTGAAGCAGATTCGCAGAGGAAGTGAAGAATTGCCACTCGATTTCAAGAAGTTAGGTTGCCGATATCGATTGTTAGTGGGTGGAAGAATTTGAGAAGATCTCGCTATGAAGAAATTGATGTAAAAATCGTGAGATGGGTTGCTTCGCAACTTGTATTTGAAGAGTAGCTCGGAATCACAAGGGCTATAGGATTTTCCGGGTCGAACTGGAGTAGTTCAGTGAAGGTGGTGGTTGCAATTGAAGTTGTTAAGGCGTGAGAATGAATTTTTTAAGGAAGCATTGCCGTGACAAGATTGGTGGAGTGATCGAAATGGTTCACCGCTGCGCCGAGTTAGGTGGTAAGAACCTAAGCCGCAAAGTGGTTGAAATTGCAGATGTGAGCTGGTATGAGATGGCACTAGTGTTTGAAGTGTTAGTAGTGATGCTTGAACTACAAAGAAAATGGTTGTAATGAGGCAATGGCACCCGGTGATTGCGTAGAATCAAATTAGCGTAATAAGGGTACCGGTGATGTCAGAAAGGTGTGGTAAGATGAAACTAGGAGATTAGGTTTGATTTGTGAATGGTAGCTTGCTTCAATTGGAGGTTTTGGTGGTGACAGTCAGGCAAGGTTTATGGAATAGCAAGTATGGGCCTGTGTTGTGAGAATGAGTTGTTGTCACAGATTTTGAGAAGGAGAATAAGATGATGGAATTATTGGTGGTGGTCTGTGATGGCACAGGCAGCGTTATCAAATGGAATGGATGGATTTCGATGATGGAGTCTGGTTGCATTGCAGACTGTGGAAGTGCAGGGTTGAGTTAGGGTACAGAGAAATGGCTCGACAATTTGGTGGTGCAAGGCATGATGATACTGGTGCTAGAGTGTGTTGCAGTTTTGCTGATGTGTGAAGTTGGAGCTTGGCAGTAATGAGATGAAGCTTTACCGAGAAGGAAGGCAGAAGTGTAGCGGTTTTCGTTGGCTGCAATGGAGTAGCTAAGAATGAAGCCGCAATGACGAAGAATAGATGTCAAATGGCATTGAAGGGAACTAAACATCTAGCAATGAAGGCCCGAACTGCTTTTGACAAAATGAAAGTGAGCGAGAATGGCAGGCTAGTGGTTCTTATCTTCAGGGGATGGGTTGCTATTGCAGTTGTGAAACTGTGGTTGTCAAGGCTAATTACAGGTTCAGTTCTTATTCTGTGTGAACTACAGGTGATGCTACTATGGAGCTGTGAAGACTGAAAAGCTGGGACTGGAGATTGCAGGTACAATGTTAGAATGCTTGGTGGAGGTTGAATTCAGATGCAATAAGGGTTTGGTTGTGAATCAGTCAAGGAAGAGATTAATCTAGAAGTTAATGAAAGTCGTACTGATGTTACGAGCTTGAGTTTGCTGAGAAGTTTTGCTATGTTGCAGTTTAGGCATTACAGGTCGTGGGTTCTGCCAGAAGTTACAGATAGTAACTGAACTGGTTTTGAGCTGAGAATTAAATTTGTAGGGCAAGTATTGGAGTAGGACTTGAGCCAAGAAACTAATAAACTACAGAGTTGTTGAGGTCATGCAGTGCTGATGCTATGTTTTTGAGGCATGAAGTGCAGTCAGAGATACGAAATGGGAGTGAGTTGTGCAAGAGATGAAAATGCAATTGGAGATTGAATGAGCGTAAATGAGTTCAAATCGTTGATGCCTGGGAATGGTTGATGTTGCAAGGAATTGGAAGATAGATGTATGCTAGGGTGTTATGTGGAAGACTTGAAATGGATGAATCGGCCGTAATTGACCGTAAAACAATCAAAACTCGTCTGAATCGGAGTTTGGCGAGTTGACTCACCGATCCAGGTTGGCTCGATGGATTTGGGCTGATTTGTGGGCTTGATTTTGGGACTTCTTTCTAGCGCTAAACAAATGGGCCTATGCGGTGGAGACTTAGGTTTTAAGTAGAAAGTATAAAAGGGTCTCACGGCTCATATATTAGGGATATCTTTTATCTTTGCCTCTACTTTGTGCTCTAGGGTTTAAAACATGAAGTCTTTTTTTTTTCTCCTTGTTATGAACTCCTATGACATGAGTACTTAATTTTTCTATTGGTTATGGATAAAGTTGATTTCACATAACATGAATCCTTGTTTGATATATTAGTTTTGTCTCGGTATTATCGTTTATGATTCACCATCAATATTGTTACATAATTTGAATGCTTGTTTAGTCGAGTCGCGAATCGATTGAGTTTGATTTCATCTTTATTGCTAGATTAGGGTTATTATACGCAAAAGTGATAATTCCGATTGCAAGTAGCATAAATAAGATTATACTTTGTAGTGATATATTCTTATGATATTATGTGAACCATAACCTTTGTTAAATCGAATTAGTGCTTTTACACGTTTGATTGCTTTGATTGGCCTGATTTCATAGAACCTAATGCATCTAGGGAATTAAACTTGATTAGTGCTTTTACACGTTAGGTTGTTCTTTTAGATAGAATTCATATTCGCATCTTTTAATGTGTTTGTTGATGACAAGAGGAGATTTGCGTGGATATACTTGCGATCAAGGTATTCTAGGGCCTTTGATAAAATAGAGATTAAAATATCAATTCTAGTTATTAAGACAAGAATATGTTTGTGAATGAAAATGAAATCCTTAACCAATGCTTTCACATATTTGAATTTATTTGTTTACTTTTCTTCATTTGCTTTTATTTTATTTTAGTATATAAAAATCGTAAAAACCCCGGGTGTTATTTATAGGAAACCGAAATAATTTGACAACCTTAGTCCTCTCTCGTGGGAACGATCCTTTCTTTCCCTTGCTATATTTATATTTTGAGTAGTAAGAAAGTGTAATTTATTTTTGACGCCTACGACAGCGATCAAATTTTGGCCCCGATTCTGGGAGGCAGCGGTTGTCACTTGTTTTTGGTTTTTTTTTGTTTTTTTTGTTTTTAGCGTTTGTTTTATTTTTCTTATTTTTCTAGTTTTTGACATAGTTTTGAGAACTCTTGTTTTGTGTACCAATTTCTATGGAAGGAGCATATTGGAACAATGGATACGGTTTTCAACAACCTCAACACTATGAAAATTACCCACCATCTATAGGATACAATCAAAACCAATTTATTGGCTATGATGCATATCCTAGAGAACCTTATGGTGATTTTCATACATACCAACAACAACCTAGTAGTGGGTATGTAAGTCAAACACCAAGGTGGGATGATTCTACTACTAAGTGGCTTCATTCGAGTTGTATGGAGATTTTGAATGGATTACAAGACATGCAACGAAGACTAGACCAACTTGACCGTGATAGAGAGAACGTCGCACAAACCAATTTTTGGAACATTTCTTCTTACCCGACTCCGCATCGTAGTTATGATCATTCACCCATTCAAAGGGAAGAGTCATGGGAAAGAGAACCTATTGTAGCCGTGGTAAGCGTGTAGAACGCCAAGAAACTTGCGAGAAATTATACAAGTTGGAAGATGATGGAGCCTCGGAAGAGCTTGTCGATGAAATTAGTAGGACCATTCATATGGAACTTAAACGACGTCGTGATAAGGGTTGGGAAACCGACGACGATTCTTATTATGGTGAGTCTGAAAATGAAGACGAAGATGATTGTGTTAAAAAGGACCAACCTTTGGAGACATTTGATGACAACTTTGCAGCAAGGTTTGAGTCTAATGAAGAGGAGTGTGTTGAGAATGTGACCGATATGACCAATATTGTGGAAGACCCAATTGAGCTTGCATATGATTGTAATGATGATGTTTATGTCGAGACTTTGGTTAAGGCGTAAACGGACGAGGAATGGTTGCAAGGTTTGATAGAGGACCATGATATACAAGAGGTGAGTAATTCACTTGAGTTTTTCAAGGATGAAGAGGATTCCATGATACAAGAGATTGTGATAGGTTTGTCTAACCTCGTTGCCTATTATTTCTTCTCCTTTACCTCTTATTGGTTTGAATGTATGTGCTTTCGAGAATATTGTTGAATGACTTTGTTTCTCGATATCCTCCATTGTAGATACTTGATTCTCATACTATGCAGGTTTTGGGACAAGAAATCGTGGAAGTACCTGACTTCTATATTCTTTATACACTTCCAAGTGTGGACAAGAATAGGTGTGGGGGAAACTTTTATCGGTTAATAGCTTCATTTCTCGTTTTATATTACTAATATTTGTGTGAAGCTAGTGTTTGCAAAACAGGTTCTATGGAAGGATCCCCAACTTTTCGATTGTTGGTATATGGGGAATGAATCTTGCAAGGATATAGTCGGTGTGACTTTAAACCAAGCGTTACATGGGAGGCAAACCCATAGGTTTCAGGATCTCTTATCTTTTTTAATTTTCTTTTCTTGTTTTTATTTTTTCTTGTCGCATATCATTATAAGATTTCACCTTGACTTTCTTTGGATTTATTAATTTACATTGAGGACAATGCAAAGTTTAAGTGTGGGGGAGTGGTTAAGCATTTGCATTGTAAATTTTTCATGAAATTTTTAACTTTTTGTGTAAATTAGTGAATAAAAAAACTCCAACTTGTAGTTAGTTTTAGAGTCACATAGTATACATGTCGCTAAGATTACATCGAGAATCTCATAAGAGTCACCGAACTTAGAGATGACAGAGAACGTGATCGGGTTTCTTACTTGTATGAGAGTTAAAGTTGGATTTAACCATGCCGGTGGCAAATAAGGTGCAGATGAATTCGGTATTAGAGTAGTGGTCCCTATAGTGGAGACTACCCATGTTACATAATGTGAGGCACCGACCTTCAATTCTTTTGTACCTGTCTAAATATGTGCTTTTAGAGTGTGTGTCACCGTACGTTAATTCTGTAGAATGGTGAGCTACCCAACCTCCCACCAATATAAGCACTACTTTGATCTCTTGAGTGCTATTTTGTCAATCATGATGGTGACATCGAATTGCTAACTTACATACCACTTGTATTCTTGTTCGGCAGTTAGCACCATCCACTTTATCTCTCTCTACACCAACAGTCCATAGAAACACCATCATCATCAACAAGAGGAGCATCAAAATTTGAAGGAAAGTTGAAGACGTTCAAGGTTTAGGTGCAACAAGAATTAAATGAGCGATTTCGCATTCAAGTATAACAACAAACAAGGAGCAGAATTTACAAGTTGAAGACTATTGTACTAGAGCGAAGATTATAAAGATGAGAGTTCGAGAAGTTTATGATATCAAGACATATAAGTTGTGAAGAATCAAGCGGTAAAGTACTTACACCATGTCCTTTGTACTTACATTTTTATTTTATTTGTATTTTACTTTCTCTTGTCTCAAAAAAAAAAAAAGGACAAGAGAAAATTTCTTTAGGTTCATTACTAGTTTTATTTTTTTCTTTCTTTTTGTTTTCATGTTGTATTTGTTTTATTTTTCTTGTCTCATCTTAAAAAAAAAAAAAATTAATTTCTAAAAAAAAAAAAAAAAAAGAGAGACAAGAAAAATTCTTTGTATCATATTTTGGGTTTGTATAGTTCGTTTTTAGTTTTGTATTCTTTCAATAAAGCCAATGGAAGAAGGAATATCTACAATGAAGTTTCAAGCAACAAGGAATCGAGAGGAAAGAGTTACATTGTCAAGATTCTACGAAGTTCAAGAGTTATCATCAAGAGTTGAAGACCGAAGACGAAGATAAAGACACCGATTCAAGACCGAAGACGTTTCTATGGATGCTGTGAGAGTGGTGCTAGCTGCACGTCGAACGGATAACGAGGTAAGTAAGCATATTCCCACCTTCGTTAGTGGTTGATTTCTTAGAGATCACAAGAAAATGGGTTTTCAAAATGAATTAAAAGATTTGGGTTTTCAAAACA
>JAJJWW010010388.1:0-121270 GCA_023531295.1 Papaver armeniacum
AAAAACGCCAAAAGAATAAGCAACTGAGATTAATCCCTAGCATACTAGCTACGGTCTACTGAGAAGGAGCGTTATCCGCAGGTTTATCCTTCATTGATGAAGGAACACTACCGCCCGAGGAGGGTCCAGAAGAACTTGACGGGAGCGCGGGCACGGGACGCCGGGTATAACTCTTAGTCAGCCCATGACTCTTTTTAAGATCCAGCTCAATCTCACCAAGAGTCCTATTAATCTCTTCTGCTAACTGCTTACGGGCCACGAAGCCTATCGCTACGCTCTTCATTTCAGCCTGGTTCAGGGAAGCAGAAAGCTGGTCTACCTTTTGATTGGCATGTTTCAACGCTTCCTCCTGAGACAAGGCTAGACCGCGCTGGTAGTTAACCTGACCCTCCAACTGAACTACTTTAGCCTGAGCCTCGGCAAACTTCTCATCCGCAGCTCTAAGCTGTCCTTGGAGTTCTGCGGACAATAAAAGAGCATAGTGAGTTATAACAGATACAACACAAAGCACACTCGATGACAAAAACGTATACCTTCACAATGTTCGACCGCGGAATCCCTCGCTTCGGCGGCATAATCATATTCATTTGATAACCTATCATAATCTACCTGCAAAAGATTACGGGCATATTGACTCGCACTTAGATCATTTCGAAGCATCGAGTCCGAATGACGATATCGATTAACCTCATCATTCTTCGATTCCAACCCCTTGTTAAGGCGATACATAGTCACCTCTAAGTCTCTCTCACGCTCAACCTGACGACCACATAAGCTCGAGACGCGGATAAAGCGCCACTGAGAGCACCACATTCTGCCCTAGCATCGTCTCTTTCCTTGGCAAGACGCTGCATATAAGTCCGCACATCCGAGGGATGAGAAGACCGCGCTCGCCGCAGCTCGTCTTCCATAACATTAAGTTTAATTTCTAAAGAGGAAATCTGCCCGCGGGCTTTCTCAAGATTATCCCGCGTCCATAAAAGAGCCCCGTTGAACAAGTGGCGGTCATGATTATTTTGATTTTGCAGATCTACCAAGCAATGCTTTTTCTTACGCCATTCTTCGGCCATAGCGTTATGAACATCCGCGCGGGCATTCCATTTCGCCGACTCACTCTTAAGTTTTTCAACTAACCCAGCAATGCGATCTTTTTGACGAGCCCTCTCACCCCGAAACCACAACAATTCAGGGACTCCGCCCACTGAAGACAGTACAGCGGGAGGAGGGAAGAAGGAGAAAACTCAGAACAAATAAAGAGCAGGAAACTACCAAAGAAGAGGAAGCGCAGACCTGAAATAGACGAGGAATTCTTCTCAGCAACCGCTAACTTGGCCTTAACCAAAGCCAGCTCAGAACGTAGCTGAGCCTCTTCCGCGTCCTGCTGCTCCTTGCGCTTAAGCAGACCTTTCAGCTCGATTATTTCTTCATCCTTAGCAGAGGCCGAAGCCTCCACACTCGTAAGCGTCTCTTCGCAATGTCGAAGCTTCCCTTCTAGCTTAAGAGATTTAGCCTTGAAGAGCCGGTAAAGATGGTGGTTACAATACTCACTTCTCATCATCTAACAACCAAACAAGGGGAATTAGCACACATCATAGTTGAACAAAATCAAGGGAAAAAAGAGCAGGACAAACCTCCAATAATCGCTGCTGAGGATAATTGTACTGGTACCCATCAGCAACGGCCATCATATCAGCAACCGTAGGGGGAGGATCCACCACAAGATCAATCCCACGGGTCACAAGATTCTTGCCCCACCCCCGATCTACCGCCCCCTCAGGAGTTAACTCCATATGCCTACGAGTAAAAGCATCGGAACTCTTTTCCCCTTCAATCACCGGGGCTGGATGAGGTACAACAAGCAAATTTTTCTTTCGCAGCCAGGCCAAAACAGCATCATCGCCATCCGCAACCAAGGACCGCGTGAAATCATCTGAGGAAGAGTCCGAAGACTTCCCACCAAGCAAAGCACCAGTAGTACTTGTCACCAAGGCCTTACCAGCAGTGGAGGAAGTACCAACACAACCCTCGGGCTGCACAGCCAGAACCCCAACATCAGATCCGCGCGTAGGACCGACTTCACAGCTATCCTTAAGAATACTCCAATCATCACCATCGGGAAGCAGGTTAAAATCCGAAACAAGCCCCATAACTGTGGCCATGTCAAATGATTACTCCCCAGATAAAACCCTACCAAAAGAAAACTTATCACAAGCATCCCCATCCTTGTCACCACTGCCAAGAACAATTCCCTTACCTTTGTCTATAACATCCCCACTGGACTTAGTAGCCACCTCGACCTGAGCACCACCACCTTCACCTCCACCAGTGGCCTGACCACCATCAGTGGCCTGACCACCACCACCTTCACCTCTACCAGTGGCCTGACCACCATCAGTGGCCTGACCACCATCACCTTCACCACCACCAGTGGCCTGACCACCATCATCTCCACCACCATCAGTGGCCTGACCACCATCACCTTCACCACCACCAGGTGGCCCCGACCACCATCACCATCACCTTCTTGAACAGGCGGAGAAGTCTCAATTCGCTCTTCCCTATCAGAAACATCCTCATCACCACCAACGGGACTATTAACATCCTCAAAGTGCGAAGAGCCCTCGGTGGGAGAATTCGACGATTGTTTGGGATTAAGTTTCTTATTTCTACGCACCTACAACACACAATGATCAACATTGGCATCTCCTTTCCTTGGCATAATTAACATTATTAAAGAAAATAAAGGGGCATGTATACGTAGAAAACAAACAACGCACCTTAGCAACATCAACATTCTGCGGGAGAAGGTTAGCATCAGAGTTATCCTCGTCTTCCGCGACATCAACATCACGATTATAAGCAAAGTCCATACCTTCAAAGCTCATCTGCCAGGGGCAATAATGGGCATAACGAGCGGGAGAAGCGTCGCGATGAGGACTGTTATCAGTAGGTTGCCAACCATGGGGTCCAGGGACCCAACCATAGGCCCACGGACCAACGACTTCAAGAACAGTGGCAGACCACTCATAATCGTGATCACGCTTAAGCCTCTCATCAGCGGGAATAGGAAGACCTTCAGCACCAGGAACCCTAGCCATTTTGGAATCACTCACTTCACTCAAAAGGCGAATTTCCCCTTACTGTAAGGAATTTTCCGAGACTCACGAGACCACGGCTTACGAGTATTCCTGTTGACATAATCTCCGAAGGATCTGTTGAAATTCTCAGGAGTATACCACCCTTTCTCCTCTTCCAGTTTAGGGGCATAGCAAGTCATCATCGTCTGCCCCTTGCTACGAAGATAGCACTCCCGCAAATGGCGAAGATAGTTCCCTGTCAACTGTTGCACCCCACGGTTGTGACTCTTCTTGGCAGAATTACGGCTAGATAAGACCTGGTAGTAGAAATCATCACCGGCTCTATACAGAGGCAACATCAAACCATCCTCGAAAGCACCCACGGTCGTCAGCAAATGAAAGGCATCATACCGGTAATTGGTAACCATCTCATAAGTTATATCTTTATCAGCGGCATAAAAACGAACCTGGAAGTGCTGAAGACCATGCTTCACCTTGAAGGCCTCAAGATCAATGTGTCGAAAGGTAAACTTCTTATTACCCAGAGATAAATGACGGAAAGTAACAGCAGAGTCATCTTCGAAAGCTTCTCCCGTAGCATCTTCCGCAGAACCCGCAGCCTTCCTCTTAGGAGGAACTATGTCTCCCGAAGACTCTATCTCCGTAGCCTTTCTCTTCGAAGTAAGAGTTTTAGTTGACTTACTTGAACTAGGCACAGGCGGATTAGTCCGCGATGGAAGCTTAGTGCGAAGGGGCTGCACATCCAAAGGCTCATTGCGCGGATTCTCGTCGCTTCTTAGAGACCCACCTCTAGGACGATTCACGGCATATCTAGATCCCTGCGGAGGATCACCCCTTTTAAGCGAAGGCCTCTGACCAGAAGATGAGGATGTTCGTCCATCCCGAAGATTACCCTGGGTAAGTGGAGACGGAGTTCCACCCCTTACATTGGGATCACTCCGGGGAGATCGATGAGGACTTCACGCGGGAGTCTGATAAGGAACCCGCGGATGATCGGACATGTCTGCGGGCACGAACACGAACAGGAACTCAAGTCAGAGGCGGGGAAGATCAAAAATCAAGAAAATCTCAAGAACAGCAGTACAAAAGAAGATAACCCTAGATTTCACCTAACAGTTGCTTAAACTCTCAAACTATTATCCAAACTCAAAAGAAGAAATAAAATCAAAAGCATGGCCGATGAAACACCCCACTCAGTGGCGTTAACTCTCAAATCCCAGGGTATACTTAAATTTAAACTCATCATCAACGCATCACCAGAAGATCAGAAACTCGACAGGCTTAGGGATGGTGATTAAACGGAATAAAAAGATCATACCTGAACCACAAAGAGTGAATCAACAGCAGCAACGAAGGTGGCAGCAACGATAGCGACCCAAGAATAAAAGCGACAACGACCACAAAGAAGCAACGGCGGCAACAATAATGGTGTCGAGAGGAAGTAAAGAAGATGAAGACAAAAGAACAGAGAATAAAACAGAAATGAATTAAAGTCACATTCTCTCACTCTTCTCTTTTCATATATAGAACCGAAGAAACCGTCCACTACCCTGGGGCGTTATGGCCGGACGTGGGAAACGTGCACAATAAATGCAGGTAGCACCTTTTTAGGAGAAGTTATGAGGGAGATAAAAACGTACCACACGGTTCTTCTTCCAACAAAAGCCAAACGCCCAGTCGCAAGAAGAGGGGCAAATTGTAAGTACACTTATTTATCTCCATTGCCACGTGTACTAACAGAGTCCATGTGGAGGCCATTACTCAAAGGATGATGCATAGGGGCATACGTGGCACTTAGACAACGTGCCATCTGTCAAGACCAACGGTCAGAAGTGAAGGAGCACCCGAGATAGGCAGTCCCGCGTAGCACCAAGGGATGGCTTTAACCCATCACGAGGTAAGGTATGATCAACGGTCAGAGGTAGTCCAACTGACACAGACGTGACAAGAGGACTGACACCACTCGGCGCGGATCGGGACCGCCCCAACCACCCGCATTTAATGCGGCTCAGAGAACACGTGTCGGACGACCAACGGAGGAAACGAGGGTTGACATAGAAGTCCGCGTATCCAGTAGAAGCCGGGATACAGTAGAAGCCGCGGATGCAGTAGAAGCCGTGGGGTGACATAGAAGTCCGCGGACCACGCACGGAGTACAAGAAGATAAGATCTCAACAACTCATTGTCAGTGGACCCCCCCCAATCTAGCTATAAATATGTATACCCCCTCCATTGAGAAGGGGGTCGGGAGGAGAACTAAGAAATAGGAGAAAGAATAGAGAGAAGTAAGTATGTGTTTAGGGAGACCTCTCCCTGAACCATGTAATTCATCATCTCCCATACTTTTGTAATCATTTACTCTTTAATGGGCACTTCCGGATCCGTGGACGTAGGCCTTAGTGCTGAACCACGTAAACCATTGTCTTCTTTACTTCTAGTATTCATACCGTCCTATTTGTATATCCGGATCTCAGATCTATCAACTTGGAGATGATGATGAGATCATGACAAACTTGTGGGGTTTGGAATCTATGAGTCATCATCTACCTCGGCATACTATACTTCATCCGCACTATCATACATACGACTAATTATTATTTAGATTGTTTGTGATCACGTGGATCACCATAAGATTTACGGTGATCTTATCTTCTTGCGTGCCAAAGCTCCCTGGGGGGGGGTCATCTTTGATTTGGGGGAGTTTTGACCACGCACGAAATATGTTGGTGACCTTTGTAGGGTTTGACAGGCGTGCCAAAGCTCCCTGGTATTTAGAGTACCACGACGACTAGCAGCCTAATTACCGCATACAGATGATCAACATCAAATTTCCTGTATGTGCGTGTAGAATAGTGGGCTCGGACAGTGGATTGATTTGCTTAACAGTCAAGACCCAGTATGATGGCATCCCTGCATCATGATACGATAGAAGACAAACCTTTATGTGTATCCCATTGCCAAAAGAATCTTCCACGAAAATTGTTAAACAAGAAGAAAAGCAATGATGGAATTCACATTGCAAACGGAATTTGTAACCACCCTTTAATTAGTAGTGTATATAAGGTTGTCAGAATTCTTATATAGGCAACCTCATAATGAATCCACCACTCCTCAAGACTCTCCACTGCAACCTAAACTATAAATGTGTAATTGAGAACGACTAAAAATCATTGATACCAAAAGATAAGTAGTATTACCTTAGCATGTCATAAACAATAACTCCGTCGCCATCTTGTTAAAATCACTCCGTACACTTGCATCAAGCAATTTGTTACTAATTGGCCAACTATGCCTGCATACCTATGATTCCATCAGTAAGTTGCATTCTCTGGAAACAAAAATTGGGCGTAAAGTTAAGATTTCAATCCCAATTATCATTATTATCATAATTGGTAACTGTATTACAATAGTTTAGATCGAATTCAAACCTATGAAACCCTTAAAGAGATAAAAAAAAATATAGGATTTTAGCCTCAGTTTAAAATCTTGTAATTGAGGTTGTTATTTACATAACACAAATTATTTCAAGATACATTTGAAATAATTTTAGATTCTAGCCTACATTAACATATTTCTGCTCGCTTTTCATCTTTGATTTGGCGGCGATTTAACATTTGGAACCTACTCTGGGTCAAAACTCTCCTACCGACACCCTACTCATCACCTTGAACATTAAGTACTCATCCATCCTATAAGTAACCTCAAATCCAATGACGCTCAAGTATCATTCACGATATATCATTAATATCTAGAATCATGGAGTTGAACACATCCCAACCCATGCCAGGACAATCTCCTTCAAAGACTACTTTTTAACGCTGCAGAATCTAAAATGAACCGATCGTACTTAACCACAAATATGTTAACTGCAGTGTAAGAAAATTCGGAAAATCTCTGCTCTGCTAGCTCCATTTGTTCTTACAACCAGTTAGATTAGTAATGACAGATTAAACTGAACTTTTGCCAAGACGACAGGAGCAAGGATTTAGGGATACGTGTAAGTGATAATCACCCACATCCTACCCTCTCCTTGAATGCGTACAAACTACCAATAGAAAAAACCAATGATGTGGCCACGGGAATATTCTTATACTATTTTTTTTTTTCTGTAACTGTGAATTTCGACACACATTAGAAATTTATGCGTGTAGTCATTAAGACGACGGATTGTTTAATTTTGCAATTTTACCAAATACCAACTTATTAGCTCTAATTCGTGTCAAAAAAGAAAAACTAATTATTAGCGCTAATGAAATGCCAATGGTGCTGCCCATAGGATTAGTAATCCTTTTCCAAATTAAAAACCAACTCATAAGTTTGAAAATAAGAGAGTAATAAGTTTAGGTCTAAGACTCGAATAGCAGGAAAAAAAAAAAAAAAAAAACTAGGCTACGTTGCGAAATTAACATCAACAAAAATCACAAATGTGAACTCGACTTAAACCACATGCACGGAAGGGGACTCCTTATGTTTCCTATGGAGGCGCGAATTCAACTTTTGAACTCGCAGCGCGAGTTCAAAATTATTTCCGACTTGATTCTTTCTTCTTCTTCTATCTCAGACTTATTGTGAGAGGTTGCCTGCCGTAACAAAGAAGACGCGGGCTTATTCAGATCCCTTCGTTTTCTAATAGCGATTAGGCGACGGTTCCCATGTATGTCGTTTACGTAAACAACCTGCTTGATGATGTCTGGACGGATTGATGCTTTCATTACATCTGGTAATGGGGGAATTGTGTTTCCTCCATCAGTCGACATGTCTCCTTCCAAGTTCTGGATCGTAACTACAGGTCTTGCCGGTGCTGCCTTCGGCATGTCCCCTTCCGTGTTTTCGATCGAAACTTTAGGACTTGACGATGCGGCCATTGTTGATTGAAAGAGAGAGGGAGGGATTAGAGCTGACGTTTGGTATTTATACATATGGTGAGTGAGGAGATGACCTAATTATATTCGGAGATGTATGTCAACCGTTGGATTGAAATGGGGTTTAGCAAATATAAAGTGAATTGGTTTTTAAACTATAAACCACTTGCCGGCTTAATTAGCTAAAACCAGATTGTAGAACCGAAATTAGCTCATTTTATTTTATTCAGAAAGTAAATATTTGATAGGGGCGTTTTATGATAGAGGCATCCGGGATAAATCATGTCTTGACATGTGTTTTTACAATTAAGTGTTTTAACAAATTATGTTATCAAAAATATCATCAATTAAGATAACCATTATTTTCACCAAAAATACACTTTTTTTATATATTTGTAAGCAAAACTAGATTTGTGACCGTGCTACGCACCGGACATATTTTTTCTTTTAACTTCGTGTGCGCGGGGTTTCGCCGCGCCCCGTGGCAATGAATTTTTGATTTGGCGTGTGTAGGGTTTCTCTCTCCACGTGACGATGCATTTTTTTTATTTGGTGTGCGTGGGGCTTCGTCCCGTCCCATCCCGTGGCGATGTATTTTTGATTTGGTGTGGTGTGGCAAATACATTAATAGGTGGAGAGTATTGTTATTTTATTTATTTTTTCCATTCAACTTGGTAGCGCGGGCTTCACCCCGCCTGGGAATGCATTTTTGATTTGGTGTGTGTGGGAATTCACCCCGTCCCGTTGCGATGCATTTTTGATTTGGTGTGCACGGGGCTTCTCCCCGTCGCGTGACGATGTATTTTAATTTGGTGTGGTGGGGCAAATATATTAAATAGGCGGAGAATATGTGTAGATTTTATTTATTTTTTCCCTTTTAACTTGGTGTGCGCCGGGCTTCCCAGACCTGTGGAATTGAATCTTTGATTTGGTGTGTGCAAGGCTTCAACCCGACCCCGTGGCGATGCATTTTTGAATTGGTGTGCGCAGGGTTATACTCCGCCTCGTGGCGATATATTTTTGATTTGGAGTGGGGGGCAATACATTAAATAGGCAGAGAATATACACATATTTTATTTTCTTTTTCCTTTTAACTTGGAGTGCGCGGAGCTTCGCCCCGCCCCATGACGATGCATTTTTAATTTAGTGTGCGCGGGGCTTCACCCTACCCGTGGCGATGTATTTTTTATTTGATGTGGCGGGCAAATATATTAAATAGGTGGATATATGCATATTTTATTTATATATTAATTTGGACAAAATAGTCCTACTATAGTAGTAATACTCGATTTCAAAATTGGATTTGGACTTCCATAAAATTCTAAACACGGTAAGTTAGGTTTTCCTTTTAAGTTTGTAATTTTTAAACCAATCATACGTTGCCAAATGTCCTCACCTAAATATTGTCATGTAATGAATTCCAAATTGAACTTGGTTTATACCAATCATACGTTGCCAAGTGTCCTAATCAAAACGCTCGTTTCACAAAAATCCAAAAAGGCCTATTTCGACCAATAGGAAGCGAGGATTTCCTCACCGTTCAACATGGGAGCTTTATTTGTCTAGACCTTTAAGTCTTTAGATTTGATGGAATCAACTTATAACAAAGACACGTGTCAAGACATGATTTTCCCCATACCCCCATCAGAAAATGCCCCATCAAATATTTTTCCCATCCTTTGATGAAATTTGGAACCTAGTCGAAGCAAATTTTGTTTCAATCAAGAACGCCTTTCGGATCCAGTGAAAATAACTCCCGGAAGGAAAAAAAAAACATGTGAACACATGATCAGGTAGATCTACAACATTGTAAACTAGCTTCCCTAACAACATAGGAAACTAGCTAGAGAGACTAGACTAGTAGTTCGAAAATAAACATGGACCCGGCTAACCACTTGGATGCACGTTCTATTCATTGGTATGGCACGGCCTATTAGATAAGGCCCGAAAAGAAAACCCAACACAATTGAAGCATCTGGTGAATGATGATTGATATTTTTTTATTCAAAGAATTTGGGCGTGAAGAGTTTCAAATCCAGAAATATCATCACCCAATAACGTTCCCATTGTATTGGAGTGATGTCGGCTTGAATAATGTATTCTTGGCCAATGAACAAATTTTGGTGGCAAAGGAGCATATGAGAGTGATATTCCAGGGTAACAAAATAATAGCAAAAGTTCTGTATCTAACACAAAGCAAGAATTCATAACGGGGTAAAGTCGGGTATGATATAAATTAAAATGGTCTGCTCAAGAATGAAAGAAAAACAAAATGATGTGATTAACGGGTTTACGCTATGATATCGATCGAATAGTAAAATGAAACATTGAAACATTCATATAACCAGAATAACATCCATATCTTTTGTTAATTAAAATCCACCACCTATTTCTATAGAGTCCCTTGCTTCAATCAGCCGTACTTGGTAACAATTCTCTCGGTGTCTCCCTATTACCTTTGATTTTTGATTTGTTCTTCACTCCATCTTTATCTTTTTGAGACTTCCTCTTTCACCTTACAAGTAACCTCCACAGTAATGAGACAAGTATCATCCACAATATATCCTTTTTTAGGGTCATGGAGTTCACTAAGAGGCATGAATTTTGGCCAACCAGTGCCGGTTCCTCCTGGGAATTTGAAATTTCCTCCTGGAGAATCCAACGTTGATAAGGTAAAAGGATGCAGAAAACATGTAAATAACAATAGTAATACTAATAGACATGTAAATACCATTTTTCACTCTGTTACTTGGATCTGTTTGACTAGTAACCGTACAACTGAACTCCACGTCCACCAATTTTTTCAAGTTGACAGGGCAAAGGTAGAGTGATAAGTGATCATAGACTTCCCTATCTCCCTTTGGATAGATCTGCATTCTCCTAAGTGAAACAAATTGAGGGGTTAATCAAAAGCGCAAGACATAAAGAAGAAACTAATTAATCTGGACATGTTAGTTTAGGATCCATATATATAGTACCATTTAAAATTACCAACAGTGAAAGCATTGCTGTAAGTAGACATCCTTGTAAACTTTGAAAAGTTTTTGATCTTCCATAAGAATTTAGAAGATACCGATGAAGAAACTTCTTCTATTTCAGTCGCCATTGCCATTGAGTAACAATGGGAAAAGTCTTTTAGCATTTCCTGTGATTTCGTGCAAGGAGTATCTATAAACCTTAAAGTGAATATTTATTAAGAGATTATATTTTGAATAAAAACAAATATTTTGGAGATTCATGTACAGATATGCATAAATAGCATTTATCATCAATTAATTTTAATTTTTTTTTTTTTTTTGTATGGATTTTCTGAATTAGACTGAATAGAAAGAAAATCACAAATAATGTTTATATCCCACGCCTTCATTAATCAGAGCCCATTTTAGGTTTGACCATCTTCTATTTACACTGATAGCCTAAAAACTATGTCAGTGAGTCATTGAGCAGGTCGGTCTGTGAGTCGGGAGGGTTGGCTTCACACATGTTATAAAGTCATATAGGTTATGTTGAAGTCTCCATTGTCGACCGAGTTAAAGAACTGATCAAATTCAAAGAATTTCAAGTACACATTGCTTAATTACGTTCTCTTTTTTCAGAATTAAGTTAGCAGATGGAACAAAAACCCGTTTCTCATCAAATTAGATCGAGTTGATGAGGTTCCCCAATAGTTGGTTGCTACCGGTCTTAGATTATCCAATCAATTTTTGTAACGAATAATTGATTACTATCCAATTTGATCGATTTTTGTGATGAAATCGAAGAAAACGTTACTGACGGGATTACAAAACGTCATCCTATAGAAGGACTCACCTCATTAGTTCGATTAGAAGAAAGGGATATTTTGACTTAGGTGCCCATAAAATGGTACGCCTTTGCGTTTGGTGTCTAACTTTGTCCAACTTTGAGTTTGGTGCCCTAGTGGGTCCCAGTCAAATGGTTGACTTAACAGACGACCAGTTGACCGTCAAGAATTTAATTTTAATTTTAATTATTTTAAAAAATACTTAACGCCGTTAATGGCCGTCAAACACGTGGCAACGTGTTTTCCAAATAATCCTTGAAATCCTAATAGTATAGATCCAACGGTTCCGATTATCTGATTTCTATGGAATTCATCCTTACAATAAAGAACCAATTTTCTAGCACCTGCACAAGAAATATCAAGTTCTCGGTATCCAAAGCAATTTCATATCATTTCAATCTCATAGAGTTAACTAAAACATAAATGTTTGCAGGTGCAGGTGCAGTTGCTTCATTTGGCATTTCTAATATAGTTGCAGTAACAGTTGTTCTACCACCTCTAAATCCTCTGCCACCTCTTCCACCTCTACTTCTTCTACCTGTTCCACCTCTAGTTGTTGTTGGAGTTGGAAATTCCGAAGCTTCCTCGTGTGCAAATGTAGTTGTAGCAGCAGCACCACCTCTTTTCCTTTTAGTACCCCTCGTTCTTGTTGCACTTGCACTTGCAGTTGATGCTTCAGTTGTGACAAATACTAGAGTACAACAAATAACAACAAAATTAAGTCATTAAACTATCAATCACATTATGAAATACTATGGGTATTCATCATAAAGAACTAATTTAAGAAAATCCCTAATTTTTATCAAAAATTAAAATTTTTCTCCTTACATACTTTTCTGACCTAAAAACTAAACAATTAAACAATCAATCATACAAATAAATAGCATGGGTATTGACCATAACCAACTAATTTTACAAGATCTCCATTTATTATAAGCCAATTCAAAAACATCAAAGTACCGTCACGTACCTTTTTGACCTAAAATCTTCACCAAATCTAACTCCACCTTCAATAGTACTGTCCTTCTTTGATTTGTCTATTCACACTACCAATTTGTACAAAACCCACCAATTTGTACGGTCGATTTAACTAACCATCTTTACTCTCGGCCTTGGTTTCCTTTCCTATCGATTATCGATTTTCAGGCAACAATGATAGAAACAATTGTTTGGAGAAGATTAGGGTATATAACCTACGTAACCTAATAGAACCTAGCACTCATTATCGGACGACCAGTATGAACCGACGTGTCTAACTGGGTAAAGTTAGTAAATAAAACGAAAGTCTAATTTTCTTTGGTCATTTCACAATTTTAACTGTGAATTCGACGGTCAACACGGTCAAGCATAGTTAATACGTTGACTGGGACCCACTGGGCACCTAACTCAAAGTTGGACAAAGTTAGGCACTAAACACAAAGGCATACCATTTTATGGGCACCAAAGTCAAAATATCCCTAGAAGAAATTAGTAGAGAAAAATGATTAAAGGTGTACGTCTTCAAATCAGAAAGAACAACCAAGCATGTAGAAGTCACCATATAGAAACCTCCCTCCATGTACAGGGGCGGAGCCACGCTGGGACTAGGGAGGACAGTTGTCCTCTCTAGTTTTCGGTAAACACAAAAATTAGTAGAGATATTCTGATCAAATGGAATATTTGTCCCCCTAATTTTTCTGGTTTACAGTTAGCAGATATTTGCACCTTTTGAAAATTACTTCTGCGAAGCTTCTGCACCTAATATATGTACGAGATAACTACCAGAGATCTTGTTGGGGTTCTTGTTTTGCTTCTCCATTTTTTGTCGTTCATCATCATTGACCTTCATGCTCCTCATTTGTGTATCAATTGACCTTAAGTCTTCTGGAAGTGGCCTTCCCCAATCTTCTGTTTGCGTCGTTGAATGTGAACGAGAGAAATTTGGTGCCGCAATCATGTTACCATTAGTCTAGTCTGTTTAAAGTAGAGAATTTGAACAAAAACAAGAGTGGGAGTCTCTCATTTTGTGCAGCTGGCACCTAAAAAAAAAAAAATTGAGGCCTTCGGCCGCATATATTTTTCCCCAGCCATAACTTTCTGGCTCCGCCCCTGTCCATATATAATATAAAGTTCGTACGTGAATAACATCCATATGCGTTTCTAAATTAATGCTTTCATAATTAATTATTGAGAGTAATCCCTTGCTGGCTTGCTCTGAACATCTATACATGTTCTTCAACTCATCCCCAGCTACTATGCGAAAATATAAAACAGAAGAAGGTAACGAAGCGAAGCTAAACACAAGAAGAAATATAAACACGTATCTATCGGTAGCCTACTACTTCAACTTTTTATTAATTGCCTTTCATCATTGATTTTGCCAAGCTTTTAACTATGCACCCTCCTCTGCATGGGTCACACTCATTCTCATTCTCATCCTCATCCATCATACAAGCAACATCAATATCAACGACACAAGTATCATCCACAATATAACCTTTAGCAGGGTCATGGAGTTCACTAAGCTTCATGAATTTCTCCCAACCCCAGCCGGTTGCATCTGAATTTTTTTTTTGTACCTTCTGCAAACCCAAATAACTTATGGGGTTATAAATTATTGTGTAATTAATAAAGACAAAAATAATATATGATAGTGGCAGTGTTAATTAGATAATCGAGACTATACCGTTTCTCGCTCGGATATTGGGATCAGTTTGACTAGTAACTGCAATACTATACTCCGTGTCCACCGATTTTTTCCAGTCCACAGGGAGAAGGTAAATTGATAAGTGGTCATACACACTATTCTCTCCCTTTCGATAGATCCTTGCTACCCTACTATTGAAAATTTTGAGGATTAATCAGAAGCTTTAATCAAGAGAGCTAGTAGTAGAAGAAAATAAACAGACCATGTAATTGAAGTTTAGGTGATGTCATACCAATTATAATTACCCAAAGAGAAAACATCAGAGGATGCTCCATTCTGAGCATCCAGATTTGAAAAAAGGAACAAAAATCTTTCTTTGCTGATTTTCTATGATTTCCTTTCATAATCTCTTGAACTTCTGAACTTTTGAGATAAGAAACAGAGACAACAATATTGTTATTAAAGAAGTGATGTTTCTTACTACCTTGCTATTCGCAGGCTTCCTTTTCGTTGCAACAGTCTTATGATGCGAGCTTTTAGAAATGTTAAGGTTTGGGACTGTGAATTTGGTGTTAGAGGTGCTTTTGCTGCAACAAAATCAGTATGTGAATCACATAAAATAATAAAATTAATTAGGAAAATCAACAAAATAAGATCAGTTCCAGCAAAATCAAAGAAGAAAAGTCAAACTAACCTTGGTGACTCCATGAAAGCAGCAGCATGCAGATAGATTTATAAAGATTAAGGATGAAGAAAATTGCAGAGGATGAAGATTTACAGAGAATTTGGAGAAGAGGAAGATGAAGTAAAAGAAGAAAATTAATTTCCACTAACCTTCTCCTTAAATAGACAAAAGGAGATGATCGTTTGGAAGTGAACGTGTCGATAAATAAGGGGAATAATAAGGACGTGTAGACGGTTGCACCAAATTCACGGAAGGTTGTCGGTAAAGGAAATATGTAAAGATGGATAGATACAGTATTGCAAAGTAGAGGTTTTCATATCTTTCTCTTCTTCGCAGAGAAGACATGAAAAGAGGCAAGATGTAGGAGTAGAATCTCGCAACAGCAGTATCCCAGCGAAGATTTAACTAGCAAATATTTGCGAAGACTATTACAGACTATTTGAGAAATGACGCAGCAGATGGTGTCATCCTAATCACGGAGAAAGTGTGAAGACTTTGCGAGATTGAAGAACACGTGCGAAGAAAACCTTTGTAAGCTTGCGAGAATGACGCAGGCCAGATACGAAAATAAAGGTTGGCTTAGCTGTCATCCACTATGTAACATCCTATATAAAGGACCAAGTAGGCTTGAGAAAGAGAGATCTTTTTAGAGGGTGGCAAGAAAGCAAAGAGGAGAGAGAAAGTCTAGAGTAATTCTTATTTACTTGTATTCTTTACATTCTTGTAAGATTCATAAGAGAAATTAATAAAGATTTGGTGATTGTTCTTGAAGATGGAATAAATATTTGTGTAATCTCATTAGGGTGTGATTGTAGGGAAACCTGCAATCACAATGTCAGAACCTATCTTCATACTAGAGAACGAGTTGCGCCTTCTCCTAATCTTAGTAATTCTGTGGAAAAAATTAGTATTTCTTTCTCCTTCTTCGACCCATTAAACCCTTGACTTATCTCTCCAATATAATTCTTTCATATCAGCTATCTTCTCACTTTCATGCATTAGGTTATGAAGAACAAACATTTGCGAATCAGTGATAATCTCCTCATCAATTTTTGTCAAGCCAACTGATTTCCAAGTAGTTCTTTTCACATTTTCTATCTATTTTTCCAAAACAATTCTTGTTCCAATCTCTTATTAAGGCTTCAAAGGCTTGGATCTTCTTGGCGAGAACATAACCAGCAGAAAGCATTATCAAGAGACGACCACCACTGCTCCATTAAGTCCATGAATCCCGGTTCTAGCAGCCACATGACCTCAAATCTCCATGGAGGAGGACCACAGTCTTCCAAATCGCAAGACAGCCAAATAGGTTTATGATTAGAGAATGGCCTACCCAATGCTTTGACTGAAATTGCAGGAAAATGATCATCCCAAGCCGAGTTAACCATAAATCTGTCAATTTTATTTTCAGTATTAAGAGAACCTTTTTTAACCCAAGTAAATTTTGTACCTGCTATTGGGAGATCAATTAGCTCATTCGTATCATAAAAATTTCCGAAATCTCGCATACCACCAGAGATATTAGAGCAGCCTTTTCTTTCATACATAATTCTAACTTCATTAAAATCTCCACCCACACACCAAGGGAGATCCCAAATTTGGTTCATCAAAGATAACTCCTTCCACATTCTTTTCCTTTCAGTAACTTCACAAGGACCATACACTCCCGAAAAAAGCCAATGAAAATTATCGATAGAATTTTTTAAACTGAATGTTGACACTAAAAGTCCCAATTATATGATCCCCCATCTCTAAAATATTAGGATTCCAGATGACAAGAATCCCCCCAGATCTTCCAATAGAATCCAGAGTTACCCAACTATGAGCCCTAAAAGGCCAAACATTCATGTATGTCGCGACCAGTGGATGCATGCTTTGCATCCTAAGATAACGAGTTCCGGCTTATCAGGTTACAATTATACCACCTTAAATTTTAAAAATGATGACCGAGACATAGAAAACAGTATGTATAAAATACCCACCTATCATATCATAGGATTATCATAGGATGCTATGGTTAAGTTGTTAACTGTTCTTACATCTCACTAGAAAACAATGAAATAAGCTAAAGACAGGTATATCATGAAGTGCACAAATCGTATTATATGAAAACTAACGAAAAGTAAATTAGCCTACTACTTGAACTTATTCCTTGTTTCTTTTCATTATGCAAAATTTTTAAATTTGCAATAACCTCCTGTGGAGCGCACCCTTACACGTAATCCTCGTTGATCCTATTCCTCTTCCATCTCACAAGTAACATCAACTCCGATGACGCAAGTATCATCCACTAGGTATCCTTTAGCAGGGTCGTGGAGTTCACTAAGCTTCATGAATTTATCCCAACCATAGCCGATATTCTGTTCATCAAATTTGAATTCTTCATCTGCGAACCCCCAAATAATTTATTAAAATTATAGGATAAAGCATTTAACTAACGAAAACAAGCATACATACGACAGTGGCGCCAGCGTTAGATAACGAAGACTATACCCTTTGTGACTCTGATATTGGGATCCGTTTGACTTGTAACTGCAAAACTGAGCTTTGTGTTTACGGGTGTGATGCAGCTGCCCTTAGGTAAAAGGAACAGTGATAGGTGGTCATATACTTTCTTCTCTCCCTTTGGACAAATACATGCTATCCTGTAAGAGAAAAAACTTAAAGGATAAAATAGAAGCCTGTATATAATCACGAACAGAAAAGCAAATAATACAGCTAACCATGTAAAGTTTAGCGGAAGAAATACCATGTATTATTACCATGTAAGGTTTCATAAACACTTATTTTATTTCCTTCGAAATTGTATTTTTTTGTCTTATTCTACTAGAAATTGGTTTTTCTGCACTAAAAACAACAAATTTTGTTCCCAATGCAAAAAATTGTTGTTTTCAATGCAATAAAGCAAACAAATCTTATTTTCAATGCAAGAATTTGTTGTTTTAGTGAACCTTAACATGTATATGAGTATGCAAGTTAACAAGTTAATAACCTTAGAATATTTGTTTTAGTGAATTTACTTATAATAAAACACCATAAATAAGTGTTTGGAAAAGCGAAAATAGCTTAACATATGATGACACAAATCTCTAAACCACACGGTATTAAAGCATTAATACGTCATGTAGCAAGAAAAATTAAAACTACATCTTTGCCACCAACTCTTCCCATGCCATGGGGGAACAGACATCATTAACACAGTAACTTCTTAGCAAAATATACATATACATAAGCAGACATATCTGAAATTCTTAATTGTCTAGTCGGAACCCTGCACCCATACAGGCACAAGTATTATTATATGAATTCTCCCTTACATGAATTCTACAAGTGAGCAGTATATTTTAATATTCACATTCTACAAAGGGACCTAGCTGTTGAGGAGATATATAGCCTTTGCTAGCCTTCATGTTTCACACCTGAAGTACTACTAAGTGAAAATTGGTTTCATAAACAGCTCAAGAATAAAAGAAAAATTGGTTTCATAAAATTGTTGCTCAAGACTAAAACTCAAAGATCATTAAGATTAAGTGTTTTGACGCCGTAGAATTAAAAACAACTAAACACCAAAGCTATTCATAATTTTATCTAACCAGAAAAACATCCATATGCTCTAATTCACTAATGCCTTGCATTATCATTAATTTGTTAATTTGCGCCGCTTAATTTCTGGAACCTTGCTGGGATTGCTCTCAGTCACGTCACCTCCGTATTTGATATCTTCATCTTCCTCTTCCATCTGACAAGAAATTTCAATTTTAATGATACAGGTATCATTGACAAGGTATCCTTTAGCAGGGTCATGTAATTCAGTAAGAGGCATCAATGTATCCCAACCAAACTCCATGTTATCTTCTTCACATAATTCACAATCTCCATCTGCTATGTCTATGCTCTTTTGTATCTTCTGATTAGTCATGTAAATTCTGAACTTTGCATTCACCGATCCGGTCAAGTCAACAGGGCTAAGGAAGAGTGATAAGTAATCATACACCTTCTTCTTACCCTTTGGGTAAATCTGTGCTTGCCTATGTAAGTCAAAAAATTTGAAGATTAGTAAAAAATCTAAAGATATATATGAAAATAAATCCATAAGCACAAACGGAAAAGCAAGAAATTAGTGTTTACCATTGAGAACTACCAACATTGAAAATATCAGAGAGAAGTCCATCTTCAGAGTCTATCTCTGAAAACTCTTCAATTTTCCAAATGATTTTTGAAGATGAAGATATCTCAACTATTTCAGACATCTCAACTATTTCATCTGCCATATTAAAGAACGAAGAAGAAAAACTGAGAAGAACAGCGGAGAAGTAACAGCGAGGGTTAGAGAGGAAATGATTTGGGGATTTTTCACTTTCTAGGTTTTTATATGGAAATTTTGAGGGTTTCAAGTTTGGCGCCATAAATGAAATTTGGCGCTAATTCTCGCGCCAATTTTAGGGCTGTTTGACAAAGAGACGTGTGGCAATGTAAAGTGTAAAGATATGGATGATTCAAGAAGGCCTAATGGGTTATCTATATTAGGCCCAAAATAAAAATCCATCCCCTATCGGTAAAAAAGAAGAATAATCTGATGTGAAGACCTAATGGGTTCTCTATATTAGTGTAAAGATATGAAGACACTCTACCATCGGTTTAGTAATCTGATGTGATAGTGATTATGGAGAAGAGTCAGATGACAGTATAACTGTATAATATACACCTCTAAGTATAATACACAGTTAGATCAGGTGTTCACATTGGATGCGGGAATTGTTTATTTTTAGATTCCGAGCTTGGAGTTTGACTCAGTCCCGTCCTTGTTACCCTTAGCCGATATTCTTCTTGTTCTGTTTTTTCTCTAATAAAGATGCCAAGGTAATAAGCTGCTGGTAACAAATTGAAATGAAAAAAACTTCAAAGTTGAAATATAACGATGCTTCTCTGGTTCAATTGCATAAATGGGAGGCAGGGCCGTACCAAGTGCCTAGGAAACATAGGCAGCCTCCTAGGGCCTCGGATGACACGGGCCCCAAAAAAAAATCGTGTAAGAAAACAGTTAAATGTCAATACTTACTTCCCAGGATCTAAACTAAACCATCATATGTGTTTGGTTCTTAAGATTATCACCAACAAATCTCTGCAAATTACCACATTAAGAGAAATCCTTCAGAAATTCTGGAAAACAAATCATGCATTCTATGTATCGGTTTTCACTGATGATACTTTTCTCATTAAATTTGAATCCCGTGCTGATACGGATATGATAATGGATGGTATTCCATGGATAATCAAGGAGGATTTATATGCTCTGGAAAGATGTGTTTTGGGAAAACTACCTTCTGATTACAAGTTTAACACAGTGGAGTTTGGGCTGCAAATCCATGGCCTGCCAGTGGAAAACTTAAGTGCAATGTTTGTACATGAATTTGTCTCTCAAATTGGCGAAACTCGACCGATTCCAGTTTATGAAGCAACTACATGGGGGAAATTTGCTAGAACTAAAACTCACATTAATATACAACTCCCTCTTCCTCAGAAAATTGCGTTCCCTTTACCAAACAATCGCAAATATGCGGTCACCATCAAGTATGAAAGGCTGCCAAAATTCTGTCTCTTTTGTGGTATAATTGGTCATCTGATGCGTTCTTGCCCAAAAGTAAGCAACTTCAAAGATTTTATCTTTCAGAACCACCCAGAATATCTTCATCAACAGGCTTTGGATATGATAAAGCCAACATATCATCCATCAATAAATGTCTCGGCAAAAACCCAAGTTAATGAAGTCCCTGAACTCAGAGATATCTATATTGTGGGTGAAGCTCCGACAAGGGAATCTTCAGGAAATGTTCGGTCTAATCAAAACACTTCCTTTCCTTCCCAATCCAATGCAACGGAGGAAGTAATCTCTTCGGTGGAACACAGATATGAAAGAACAAATTTTGTATTTGGATATCATCCACAAAATCGTGTCAGGTCTGAAATTGTTGATCCAAATATTGAAAATCTTACCAGGAAATCAGGAATGGCATCTACATCTAGGGGATTATCTTCTTCTTCTTCAAGGGAACTTCAAGTTGAAGAAACTCGTATGAATGTTTTGATGAATAGGGGAAAGCAGATTATGCATAATGATACTTTGGCAGGTGTCAATATGGCCAGGAATATTAGTGTTCCAAACAACTTCAGATTACAAGAACATGATCAAGTAATAATCGAAAGTCCCATCTGCCTTAATCCCATTGTTACCTATGCTAAAAACCATGAGTTGGTGAGGATGAAGAAGGTGGTTGCTAAACCGTTACCAAAAGGGATTTCAAATTTCCATGACTGGCAGTTACAGGCAAGCTCTGCAGGGCAATCTTCTCAAACTTTCATGGAAGGCAGCAGTGGTTCTCAGAATTGTAAAAGAAATCAAGATGAGGAATATATTAGGAAAAATTCTCCTAAACCAAAAATACAAAAGAAGTTTTCTTCGAAACCCATATCTGGTAAGGCGGCTATTCCTCAAATGCCGCATGATAAATGTTAATCTTTAGTTGGAATTGTTGGGGTTTGAGGAATAACCCAACAACTCGAACTTTACAATCATTCCTCAGAGGAACAAGTCCTTCCATTGTATTTTTATCAGAAACTAAGATGTCTGAAGAAGTTTCGTATCAGAGAGTTAATCAATTTGGGTTTGAAAATCATTGCTTTGTTTCATCGGTTGGCAGGAGTGGAGGACTCTGGCTTTTATGGAAAGAAGAAATCAATATTGATATTATCTCCAAATCTACAAATCTCGATTCATGCTTTAGTTCGTGGTGCAGGACCACGTCAATCTTGGCATACATTGCATATATGGTCCTCTAATTCGAATCGAGAGAGCAAGGTTTTGGTCCTCTCTAACCAGATTATGTGCAAAATTTCCAAGGGTGTAAAGCTTTCATTGGTGATTTCAATGCAATTGTGTCTAGTGAAGAAAAATTTGGAGGGTTACCGGTTCTCAATTCCAATATCTCTTATTTTCATGACTTTATTCAACAAAATCATCTATTAGATTTGGGGTTTTCAGGTCCTGCTTATACATGGAGTAATGGCAGAGTTTATGAAAGTCTTATTCGCCAGCGGTTGGATCGTGTTCTTGCAAATCCTGAGTGGTGTGTGGCTTTTCATTCTGCTGCTGTTTTGCATCTTCCTAGACTCTCAAGCGATCATGCTCCCATCCTGCTAAATACCTCAAGAAATCTACCAAGGGCTCCTCCAAATTATAAATTCGAAGCTTACTGGATTTCTCATCCTGAATTTCTGGAGAAAGTCGGTGAATGTTGGTCTCAAGATCCTACTGAAGATATTCAGTCTAAGTTAAGGAAATTGGGTGGATTTCTTACAGATTGGAGTAGGAGAAGAATAGGATGTGTTAAACACAAGATTACTATTCTCAAGGCAAAGCTTTTAAGAGTTCAGTCCAAAAGACCTACAAATTCAACGATTCATCTGGAAAAGTTGATCACTGCGCAGTTGAATGATTATCTAATCATGGAAGCTACGTATTGGGACCAAAGGATGAAACAACTGTGGGCTAAGGATGGAGACAGAGAATACAGAGACATTTCCATTTATACGTTCAACGTCGAAGAAGGAAAAATAATATATCTCACTTAAAGATGGATGATGGTACGTGGAAAACAGATCAAAGTGAAATCTCTACAATTCTAGTACACCACTTTCAATCTTTGTTCCAAGAGGAAACTGGTAATCAAGGGAGGACGTTTAATCTTCAAACTCTCAGTCCTTCTTTACAAATTGACAATGATGAAATTACTAGGGCTCCATCGCAGGAGGAAGTTTGGTCTGCCATTGCTCAAATGGGTTCATATACTGCACCAGGACCTGACGGATTCTCTCCAGTTTTTTATAAGAAATGTTGGCAAATTATTTGTAATGATGTTATGAATTCAATTAAAGATATCTTTCAGTATCATGTGTTTCCAGATCTGCTGAATCATACTCATATTACTTTAATTCCCAAAGTGAAGAATCCAGAAACTGCTACAGATTACAGACCGATATCTCTGTGCAATATTTTGTACAAAATCGTAGCAAAAATTCTTTCTTTAAGGATTAGGCCATATTTGGATAAATTTATAAGTTGGTCTCAAAATGCTTTTGTGCCAGGAAGACAAATTCTGGATAATATTGTAGTGGCAAAAGAATTAATGCACTCTATGAACAGTTCTTATGCTGCTAATGGACACTTTGCGTTAAAAGTAGATATGGCGAAGGCATATGACAGAGTGAATTGGAAATTCTTAGAAGATATGCTTCAACTGATGGGGATACAAGGTCTTGCTAAATCTCTTATCATGATACGTGTTACTTACGCAAGTTTCTCTATTCCCCGAATGGTGCACCTCAAGGGTTTTTAAAAGTAACGAGAGAGGAATTAGGCAAGGATGCCCTCTTTCTCCATCTCTTTTTATCATTTGCTCACGGGGACTCTCCATTATTATGCACCAAAGATGAAGTAATGGCTTATTTCAAGGTTATAAGTTAAATAGATGGGCTCCAAATATAAGCCATTTAATGTTCGCAGATGATTTGTTATTCTTTGGTGAACACTCAAGGGTGAATGTCAATAATCTAAAGAAAATCTTAGAAGAATATGCTTCTTTATCTGGCCAAAGGATTAATTATAATAAATCTGCTATACATTTCAGTAGAGGAGTTTCAGATGTAAGAAAACAGGCGTCAATTCAAGATCTTGGAGTGAAAGAAATGGATGAGGAAGATAAGTATTTGGGTATCTATCCTTTGAAATCTGATTACAGAATATCAAGTTACACTTTCTTGACAGAAAAAGTTAACTGTAGATACTACGGATGGAGCGACATTTCACAAATCATGCGGGAAGAACAGTTCTTTGTAAATCTACTCTAACTTCAATTCCAGTTTTCTTTATGGGAATCTTATTATTACCTAAAGGAGTTACAAATCATATAGATAAGGTAATAAGGAGTTTTTGGTGGGGGCATTCGTCCGAGACAAGGAAAATGCATTTCTTCAAATGGGAAAAGGCAAACTTGTTAAAAGAATTTGGAGGTTTAGGTATTCGTAAGGCGGAACTGATAAATAAATCTTTGATTTGCAAACTGGTCTGGCGTTTTCTGGAGAATGAAGATGCAGTGTGGGTTCAACTTTTTACTTCAAAATACTTAAAGGATTCCAATTTCTGGACAGTGAATGCAGATCCTAAAAATTCTGCCGTGTGGAATAGTATGCTAGAAGTTAGATCCATCTTGGAAGGGAGAATATTCTGGCAAATCTCCAATGGAAGAAAAGTTAGGATTTGGGATGATCCGTGGATACCAAATCTAATGGGAAATCTTATTCCTAGAAATATCTTATCTCCATCAAACATTCAAAGAGTATCTTATCTTATTTTGCAAGATACTAACTCGTGGAATTTGAACTTGTTAGTATCTATATTTCCTCCAGAGATTGTGCAAAAGATCACTGCAATTGTGCTAAGTCCACAAGATGAAGATATTCTCATATGGACCTGCTCTCCATCAGGTAAATTTTCTGCAAATTCATGTTATCATCTCCTCTCCCAAAATATACCAGTGTCATCTTCATACACTCGGTTTCCTTGGAAGAAGCTCTGGTCGTTGAATAGCATTTTGCCTAAAATCCTTATATTTGTATGGAGATTATTGAATAATGGGATTGCAGTTAAACAAAATCTGCAAAAAGGGTATATGAATCGTGATATTGCCTGCACCTTTTGCAATCAAGAAAATGAACTTGATTTTCCATCTTCTCTTTGATTGTCGAGATAACAAAAATGGTTTATACTGCACAACTGCGTTAAGTAATTTATCGACGAAGTTGATGGAAATCCCTTTGAGATTCTTAAACTGTGGATAGAGTCCTTATCGATATCCGAGTTCACGTATAGGGTTTGTATTTTATGGAATATATGGAAGATGAGAAATGATATGGTTTTCTCGGGTGCGAATTTCTCCTCAAATATGATTTCGCAAAAGGCTTTGCTAGACTTTAATTTATGCGGGTCTAACTCGAGAGAATGATCAAGCTAACGCTTGATAACAACTCAAATTCAGCCATGGATTCCTCTGAAGAGTCTTATGTGAAGATTAATGTGGATGCAGCTTTTATTCCAAATAAAGGTCTTTGCGGGCGATAGCCCAAGATCACACAGGGGGCGTTTCTTAGGTTGTGAAACGGTTACTTTTGATGCTACATCTTCTATCTTGCGAGAATCCATTGCTTGCGATCGGGGTGTCTCTTTGGCAAAGAGATTAGCTTTCTCTAAAGTTATTATTGAAGGAGATGCGAGCGGGGTAACTAAAGCGATCCGGGAGAAACTCATGCTATCCAGTGGAGTATTAGATCGAGTTATTTTGAAGATCCGTAATGATTCTTCTTCGTTTGTAGATATTAAGTTTCAACATGTGCCAAAATCAGCAAACTATGTAGCTCATGCTCTATGTCAGTTTGCAATGCATGATGATGTAATGTTTAGGTGGAATGCTAATGAACCACCTAGTTGTATCTCTTCAAACCTCAACTTCAATGAGGTAGTCTAATAAAGTTCTGGGGCTTGCTTTAAGCCCCTTTTCCCTTCAAAAAAAAAAAAAAAAAAATCGTGTATAATACCAGTTGTTGTGTATCGCGGGTATGATGGGAAAAAAAAGACAGATTACCCTGCTTGTGTAATTTCTATAGAATCCTAGTTGGCCTAGTAAAAGCCCTTATCTTTGGCCTGATGATTTAGTATTTAACTTTGTATAAGTTAGATCTAACCGGCTAAATCCCGTTACTTTACAGTTTACACAAGTTGATTTCGATATTCTCGGAACACTTGTCTCTGCATCTCTCGACACTTTCTTCGGTAAGATTCAGATATTCACGGAACACTTGTCTCTGCATCTCTTGGTACTTTCTTTAGTAATAAGTTCATCAATTAAAATTTATTTTTCATTTTCTTTTAATTTATGTTTAAAATCTACATGACATTATTAACATGGGTATTGATTTTTTAAGATTAGCAGGCAACATTAGTTTTTGGTCAATTGCTAGTTTGGGTTTCATAATACTTAAAGACTACGATTTTAGGGGGTGGTGGAATTTATGTTATCGATCTTTGTACTACTTATCGTTTCCCATTGAAATTTTATTATATACCTATGTATTTTTTATTTTTTTTTTTTTGCATTTGAAACATACTAATGTCATCAATCTTTTTACTTTAAACATTCGGGAAAAAAAATATTTTTGGGCCCCAATTTTCGGTTTTCGCCTAAGACCCCTAAAAAGCTTGGTACGACCCTGTGGGAGGGATATATAATCCTAATTGGTTATGCTCGTAGGCACACCGCATCCAAAATTAAAAATCCCAAAGCTGCTAGGTACCTGAGCCAAGCTTAAGCTAAAGCCTTTTCTGCAAGTTGTATCATGACTGGATGCGCAAGTCAATTGCAAACTAACTAAATTGACAACGGAAAGCTGGGGCAATATATACAATGTGAGTGAAAACCGGAAAAATGAGACCTTCTCTCTCCTTAGAACAAAAACCACTTTGCTTCATCCCTGTTAGGTTCTAGAACCCTAGTTTACCTTTAGTTTTCACCCTTAGCTCCATAGTACTCCATTAGTTTTCCTTTAGGTACCATTACTCAGCTATGAATAATCAGTATATGAATAATCAGTATGTCCAAATTGAAAAGAAATTCTTTAGATTTTCCTGCAGCAAAACCATTCCATTTGCACCTATCACTCTCATAGAATTTTACACTTATGGTTCTATGAAAGCAACCTTCACATATTCATTGGCTGCAGATCTGAAACATATGTTGTTCGAAGCTGCTAAAAATGGTGATTGTGGAAAAAAGGTATGGAAGTTTGAAGATAACCAAAAATGGTTCTGTGCAACAAAGTTAACCAATGGGAAAGGATTCTACATCGATATTCTTTTTTTTCCAGACCAAATCCGAGAACAGATCCCATCTCTATCTTCATTCCAGCTGGTCACAATTTTGAAGGTTGGTTTGCTATTTCATCTGCTCTAGAATCCATCATATCCTTGTCATCTTCACCTCTAAAACAATCTTTGGTCCAACACCCGCCTGTACCTCATAACCCTGCAAAACCCCTTACAAAAACCTATGCACAAACTGTCTCTAATTCTGCACCACATCAGATCAAACAACCAGTTAGTAAACCAATTCCTAACATTTCCCATTTTTTATGTTACAGTTTTGCAGCACCAGTCACTTTTACCCCAGAGTCATCAAAATTTTATTCTTACCTAAAAATTCATGATGCAAGAGATCATCTTGGCAGCTGGGAAGATGCATTCGTCATATCAGCCCCAACAGTGGTACAGTCTTGGCAGAGTATTGGTCTCGATTTATGTCACATTTTGCAAATTGAGTTGCATTTTGAAATTTATCCAATCAATTCAACACATGCCATTTTTCATGCAGATTCAATGTTATCTAAGGTAAATTTGGAATTCAAGTTCAATTCCAATAACATGATTTGGTCGGTGTACAGATGGCATAGCCGTATTTGGAACTCACAAATTTTTCATCATTATGATTTCAATATAGAAATTTACGGTGTTCCTTTCCAGTTCTGGAAACTCGATGTTATACATGCCCTAGGCAATATTTATGGAGACATCTTGACAATTCATCCAGCAACGTTAAAACTACAGGATCTTAGAGCTATTCGTCTGAAGATCAGAAATAGCAAGGGCATAAACTCCATTCCCAGGATCATTAAGATCTTTGTTGGAAAACGCATGATCATGGCTCATGTTGCGAAAGAATCGGAAATCTTCAAGCATTGACCCAGAATATTGTTATTCTCGCCTTTGCCTAATTTGGAAATAACTGAGTCAAAAGGGAAACGTACATCAGAGTTGGCGGATCTTATGGAAGTCAGTAGATTAAAACAAAGGAAATTTCTTCCACAATTTAGGCAACCAATCAATGTTAGAAAGATTAACGCACCAATCTTAGCTAATTCAGCGTTGGGAAGAAATCTTTCCACAGATATTCATGGTCATCATGGATCTGCAAGGAATAGAGTACGGAGCAAGAAAAGGTGTATCAAATATAAACAAATTTGGAAAGCAGTTGTACCCGTGGACACTCTCACTGAGCTGGAAGATTACATGGAAATCGATGTGGATTCCACTCCTGCATTCTCGTCCTTCAAATAATCGATTGATTCAACACCATCAGAGATATCTGACCAATCAACTATTACCCCTATACAACAGCAAGACACTACTTCATCACTAACCTCCAATCATAGCTCAACCAACCTCATACCCGTTCATTCACTACCTGTTCCATTACTCTAAACCCATCCACTGCAATATCCAACCCAAGTTCTATCAGTCCTGTCAAATCAAAACCAATCCAAGCCAAAACCCATATACCCATATCTACAAAACCAACATCAGTGTTTACCTTCTCATGTAGAACTTTCAACCTTAATCAACCACAGCGTTTTATCATACCAAATTGGTTAATTGAAGAGGTGACTCGTCTCTTTGATCTAGGTGTGTACTTGGGTATCAGTTTCAATGCAATGCCAAACCATTCCAGAAAGTTTCTCCTTACTGCAGTCTCCTCCTCAGGACCAATATTGAAACCAATACCAATTCTACCTACAAAACTTCTTCCTACCGAAGACTTTGAAGTCCAACAAATTCTTCACATAGATGGTGATGATGAAATTTCCATCCATGAACCCAAACAAAGAGCTGCTCCTGTGTTGAGTTTAGAGGACTCATTCATGGTGTCTATTGATGAACAAGAATCCATTAGTAGTCCGCTGTATCCTCCAGGTTTTGAACCAACATCAAATGATTTGTCAGATAATGCGTCATTTGTGTATCTAGACACATCCGACTCTCCCCAAGTTGTTCCTCAGAAACTTAAGTATGAATTGAGGAGACTCGGCATTACTGCAACTGATATTAATTCTCCATATTCAAGAAGACAAACCAAAGCAATGGGTAATCACATTTCTCAATGAGTCTGTCAATACTTAATTGGAATGTACGTGGTTTAAACTCAGCCAACAAACGATCAGTAGTACACAAGATGACACAGTTATGTAGAGCTCCAATCGTCATGCTACAAGAAACAAAAATGATGCAATGTACACAATATGACATCAAACAAATATGTGGATATAAGAATGTGGGATGGACCTTCCAACAATCTGTTGGTAGCTCCGAAGGGATGCTTATCTTATGGGATAAAGATTTGATAGAGGTTAATGATTCACTCATGGGTGAATATACTGTATCGATTTCATGCACAAACAAGTTAGATAACTTTTGCTGGATGCTGACTAATGTGTATGGTCCTAATAACCCAGTTGAAAGAAAAGAATTTTGGGTTGAGTTGGATACAGCTTGTAGATTATAGGATCTTCCATGGTGCATAGGGGGTGACTTCAACACAATAAAAAATGTGATGAAAAGAAGAACTACACCAGGATTACAAGGAGTATGACGCAATTCAATAATTTTATTGAGCAACACAATCTGATCGACCTACCACTTAAGGGTGCATGGTATACTTGGTCCAATGGACAAACAAACCCGCTAATGTGCATACTTGATAGATTTCTTATCTCTTTATCCTTTGAAACACACTTCCCATTCATTTCCCAACTTTCCAAAGCCAGGCCAACCTCTGACCATATCCCCATCCTGCTTGACATTTCATACCCTAGTTGGGACCTAGTCCTTTTAGGTTTGAACCAATGTGGTTCCATGAGAGTGGCTTTCTTAAATTATTGGAAGATTGGTGGTTGTCTTTTGTTTTTGCAGGTTCTCCAAGTAATGTTCTTTGGTTAAAGTTAAAAGTTCTCAAAGAAAAGTTGCGGACATGGAACAAGGTGGTCTTTAAACACATTAATACAAGGTTAAGTGATATCTTATCTGAATTCAATACACTTGATAGTTTTGCTGAGGAGAACACTTTATCTGAAGAGGAGATTAATAACATCATCTGACTAAAGTCTGGATTTGAGAAGACAACACAAATGAAAGAAATTACGTGGAAGATTAAGTCCAAGACTCAATGTTTGCAAGAAGGGGATAGGAATACATCTTTCTTCATGATCAAAGCATCGGCACGAAGAAGACACAATAGGATAAAACAACTTTATATTAATGGGGAATTGGTGGATGACAAGAATATTCTACAACAACATATTGTGGATTACTACCGCACTTTGTTCACAGAGGAAGAGGTACTCAGACCAGAACTTGAAGATATTGTATTTGACAAGATAAATGCTCAAGAATGTGAAATCTTGGAATCAACCTTCTCTGAAAAAGAAGTTGGGCAAGATATTAAAGACCTTGGATGTGACAAAGCGCCTGGTCCATATGGTTTCCCAATAATTTTTTTCAAATTTTTTTTGGGGCTTTCTTAAAGCGGACATAATGAGTACGTTGAATGAGTTTTGCTCTACTAGATAAATCGATGTCAAGCATAACTCAACATTCATCACCCTGGTTCCAAAAAAAGATTATGTCAAAACCATAAAGGAATGTAGGCCAATCTGCCTGCTTACAAGTGTCTACAAAATCATCGCAAAAGTGTTGGCTACTAGACTCAAGTTAGTAATGGACAAACTGATCTCACATGTACAGTGTGCACACATTGAAGGAAGGCAAACCATAGATGGCACCTTAATCGCAAATGAGTTGGTGGATTCAAGACTGAGATCGGGTAAGGCTGGAATTATTTGCAAAATAAACCTTGAAAAGGCTTTCGATATGATTAACTGGAAGTATTTGGAGTTTGTTTTAAACCAAATGTGTTTCGGCACAAAGCTTTGCAAATGGCTAAGGTTTTGTTACTCAACTTCAACATTCTCTGTGTTAATTAATGGCTCTCCATTCGGTTATTTTGCTAGCTCTCGTGGCGTAAGACAAGGCAGTCCAGTATCACCACTCCTATTCAATACATCCATGGAGGGCTTCTCAAGATACATGGATAGAGCGTCAAATCTTCACCTTTTTAGTGGTTTTTCAGTGTCTCCTTCCAATATTATTTTAAACCATTTGCACTATGCGGACGATATAATTTTCTTCATTGATCATAGCAAAGACAAACTTCACATCCTATTTTCTGCTCTGAAATGATTTGAATACATAGGCGGTTTGAAGGTTAACACGGCGAAGACTCGACTTATAGCTATTGGAGATGTGCCTGAGATCACAGTATGGGCTTCGGAATTTGGTTGTGCTACCGACAATCTACCATTCATATACTTGGGCATGCCATTGGGAGCAAAAGCGAATTCCAAAAAAATATTAAACACCATTATCGAGCAATTTGAAGAGAGACTGTTTGCTTGGAGGAAAATTTCACTCTCTAAGGGAGGTAAACTCACTCTCTTGAAATGCATCTTGAGTTCGCTGCCTATTTACTACTTTTCTTTAATCAAGGCTCCGGCTTCTATTATCAAAATCTGAGAGCATAAGATGCGAAATTTCCTTTGGGAGTATAATAATGCTGCCACGATTTCTCATCTGGTAGGTTGGGAATTAGTATGTGCCTGTAAGGAGAAAGGTGGATTGGGAGTGTCTAATTTGAAGAAGATGAATCTATCCATGCTTGCAAAATGGTGTTGGAGGTTTGGCCAAGAGAAGAATAGGTTGTGGTACCAAATTATAGTGGACAAACACGGTGACAATTTCTCTTGCTGGATTCCAAATAAGGTCAAATCTGCTCATGGTGTTTCCTGGTGGAAAACAATAGCGGATACTGCCCATCTGGTGAGTATGAATTCAAGGTTAATAATCCACTCTGGTACATTGACTTCCTTTTAGAACGATATCCGGAGGGGTAATACTACTCTTGCTATGACCTTCCCCTCTCTACACAAGCTTTCTACCAATAGAGATGCAAAGATTTCTCAGATGATCTCTACAGATGGAAGATGGATTTTTGGTTTTAAAAGAATTCTCTCGGGTTCAGAAATTGACTCATTTGCAGCTTTATTGCTTGTGATTGGAAGCAACCCTCCATCTCTAGATGACCTACCAGACACAAGGCGTTGGTCTTTGCACAGCTCGGGTATGTTCACGGTTAAATCTCTCTATACTACACTCACTGCAGATTATGGTGTTCTTGAATTTCCACACTCCTTTGTATGGAAGAAGCCCGCACCTCCTAAGATCAATTTCCTAATATGGTGTTTAATACATGAGAAACTAAACACAATAGACATGATGCAGATAAAAGGTATTGACATATATAACTCATGTGTTCTTTGCGGAGACGATATTGAATCTCAGGATCACATCTTCCTGCATTGTAAAATAGCTCATACAGTTTGGTCTTCAGTTTTACAAGAGAGGGTTGGTCATGGGCAATTCCAAGAACCATGAAGATGCTTGCTCTTGGCTGGCACCAAGTTCACTTCTCGTCTAGAGGAAACTTTTTATGGGGCCTAATTCCAGCCGCGGTGATTTATACCATTTGGACAGAACGTAACAGGAGAATATTCGAGCAAAACTACATCTTTAAGACAGATATTGATCTTGTTATAGAGGTCAAGTCCTTGATTCTTGCTTGGGAAAATGCATCGGGTCATAGAGTTCATCTGAACGTTTCTAGCTCTATTCTTAATATTTGGGATGCTCTCTTTATGTAGCTTTGCTATTTTCATGTTTTTTCTATTAATCTACCACTGGTAGAATACTGTTTAAATTCATCACTTCTTAATATATCTTCTCTTCTTATCAGAAAAAATATATACAATGTGAGTTATGCTTTGCGTTCTAACATCTTGTGGCACGAGATGACAAAGAATACAGTAATGAAACAAAGTAATACGTGATAAAAATGCCAAGAATATATACGAATACTAACGTAATGAAAATACTCAACCTTAAAAGAATCCATCGAGGAACAAAGTTTCACTCAGTTATTTCTAGGTGCATTTCACCATTTTTCCACCTTCTAGCCTACTATGCATTTTATCGTCATAAAATAAATTTCATTGCCTTTCACATTTGACTTTGCTGCGCTTTAACTCTGCAACCTCCTCTGGGCCACACTCTCTAACCTCATCCTCATCCTCATCCTCTTTCTCGTCATCCATCTTACAAGTAACCTGGACTTCAATGACACAAGTATCATTCACCATATATCCTTTGCATTGGTCATGGAGTTCACTAAGAGGCATGAATTTTGCGAAACCCCAGGCGTGTCTACTGGCAAAATTGTATTTCATATCTGCACGTTAAGAAATTGACGTGCTTAATAAGTAACAAAAATAAAATAATTAAATAAAAAATCTAGACAATATATACCGCATCTGACTCTGTTAATGGGATTGGTTTGATTAATAACTGCAAAACTATACTCCGTGTTCACCAACTTTGTCAAGTCGACAGGGCAAAGGAACAGTGATAAATGATCATACACTTTCCCTTCTCCCTTTGGGTAAATCGCTGCTTTCCTATGAATGAATTTTTTTTTAGGATTAATCAACTGCAGAAGAGAAAATAAACTGATTCAATATAAATTAAGTATAGGTTATTGTGCCATACCATTTATAACTACCAACAGTGAAAACATCAGAGAATGATCCTTTTTGAGCATCCAGCTTTGAAAAGTTTTTGATCTTCCATTTGAATTTAACTGATATAGAGGAAGATATGTTTTCTATTTCAGTTGTCATCGATAACACTTAAAAAAAAAGCAGCTCTAGGAATTTCCTCACAAATTACTATGGCTTAAATAGCTTTTATTATCTTTCAAGTATAGAAAAAAAAATCTTGTTGAGAAATTTTAGCATAATGGTGATATTTTGATTGGATATGTAGGATTCTCACGGTTATTTATTATAGGGATTTCTTTCCATTGTTATTTTTTTTTAGGCAAATTGTTCAGATCTCATAAGATTTTCACGGTTATTTCGAGGATTTTCTATCGACTATGCCATAACAAGTTTTTCTAAATGGAGGTCTCATCAGTATCCTTGATTCACACACAGCGCGGTATCCTTGATTCACTCATTCACACAGGGCGCGGTATCAAATACTCTTGAGATTATTAGTCCCACATTGTTGGGCAATCTAAGATCCTGCGGTTTATAATCTCTTACGGCCTCTCCACTCATTGCCAATTGGTTTTAAGTTAGATGCATGTATTCTAACATGGTTAGGGGGCGTGTTGAGATTATTAGTCCCACATCTTAATCTAAGATCCTGCGGTTTATAATCTCTTAGGACCTCTCCACTCAACTCATTGCCAATTGGTTTTGAGTTGGATGTCTCATGCACACACCTAATATGCAAACGGTGTTTAAAAATGCAACTACTATTTAATCAGTAGGGTTATTTAATATATTTGAATTAATTTTAGTAAGCAAAAGCTTACTAGGATATTTGTCAAGGTGAATAAGTTTTTTACTTAATGCAAAAATTAAGCCATATCATCTTCACATTGATTAAGAAATTGGGGTTGGAGAACAATTTTAGGGAAAATGAATGTCTATCCTATGTGGACTTAGACATTTACCTTCACACACCTTCCATTGGAGAAGCTCTAAGAAGAACGAAATAAAAAAACATGGGGTGGCTGGTGTGTTGTGAGAGGGCGAGGCAAGGCAAGGCGCCAAGCCAGTCGCCTCATGCATAAGGCGCCTAATTCTAAATAAAAAAATAATAATAAAAAAAAAATAGAGGTCATGGCTCACAAATCACAAGTTAGCTAGATGTACGTCTTGGGCGCATATTCTTGAGGCGCCCACATTAACAAATCGTGCCCCTTGTGGGACTTTGGGAGCGCCTCGCTAGCCTTTGGTGTGGCTTCAGCCACCCCTATATATCTAAAACTTGCCCAGTTTTTGTTTTTCAAGAATCTTTTTTTAGGGAAAACAATTTTAGCGCCTTTGAGCAACTGTAGTGGGGCGAGTATAACCAAAGATCAAAGAGGGAAAAAAAGATCAAAATTTGGGTTTAGTCTGATGTGTGACGCTACGGGTTGAAGACTAAATTTGGTGGGGCGTGGACTATACGTTCGCCTGGTGTGGGGCGTGGACTATACGTTTGCCCGATGGGAGAGATTCAAAAATGAAAAAAAAAAAAAAAAAATATGAGGCGAAGGTATAAAGCCCGCCCCATATAAAGAGATTGAAAAACAAAGAATGGGGCGGAGGTATAAACAACGCCCCATACTAAAGAAAAGAAAAAAAAAATGTCGCGGAGGTATAAAGCACGCCTGGTGTGGGGTGTGGACTTTATGTACGCCTGGTGTGGGGCGTAGATTATATACCAACCTGGTGTGGGGCGTAGATTATATACCCGCCTGGTGGTGGGGCGTGGACTATACGACCTCTCGACTATATTTGGGTTTAGTCTTTGGTCCCAGACCAAATATAGTCTGGGATTTAGTCGATAGTCAGGGTTTAGTCGATAGTACGTCCCACTACGTCTCGTTCATTTACCAAATATTTGAGTTTAGTCCATTGTGGTTGCTCTTAGAGATTAAATTTTTAGCCCAATACTTGATTTGTGCCCGTGCTATGTACGGGGCATTTTTTCTTTTAACTTGGTGTGCCGGGGTTTCCCCGTCCCGTGGTCATGTATTTTTGATTTGTGTGCGCGATGCTTCGCCCCGCCCCGTGGCCATGTATTTTTTATTTGGTGTGCGTGGTGCTTCGCCTCACCCCGGGACAATGTATTTTTTATTTGGTGTGCGTGATGCATTCAGTATCCTATTCAAATCCCCAAATATAGAGATTTCATGTTTTTATTTCAGAATGGTAGCGGGGATCAAGATTATGGGTAGACTAATTGATCATGTGACCCATCATGATCACCGGAAATTATGTGAATCATGAAATTATTTTTGAGAGATCCTAGTGGAATAAAGAAACTGGAGATCAAGATAAGAAGACGAACCGTTCAGTTTTTTGAAAAGAAGTTAATTAAAACTGACTAAGTGGGATAGAAAAAATCCCCTTGGAAAGATAATAGCCTTTGCAGATATATGTTTAGCCTCAGGGGGTGATTAGATATATTTCATTTCAACAAATCAAAATAATTAATTAAGTTTTTTTCCGAAGACTGAAGTCAATTATCTAAGATGTCTTCCCTGTTCTGCAAGTGCATATTAAGTTGCCTCCTATTAAGCCAGAAGACTGTTTTCGTGAAATTGATCACGGAGACGATCACCAATTAGTCAATTAGTCTTTCAAATTATGCATAAAAATCGTTTTGAAGTGGTTGAGAACAAAACTAGGATAATAATTGAAGGATAGTAATGGAAAAACATATTTCACTGATATCGGAGGATTTTCATCACAAAACTCTAGACGGTATTCAACGGTATTCAATGTAATAAGGCTTTTAATCTGAATTCAATGTAAAAAATAATTAAATAATAGGTCTGAACTTGTGCACGGGTGCACAAGTTAACAAGACCCAAATAAATGTTGCTGCCATCAAGTCAAAAGTAACAAATTTAGGAGATGAAAAAACGCTGCATCAGTCTTACCTATCTAATGAAGTTTTCACAGTTGTAAACAGAAGTAGTAAGAAACAGGTTTAGAAATTACGAAGGTTTCTCAATAGAGAAAACCAATAACAATCTATGTATTTATATATGTTTACATGACTTGACACCTTAGTAAACTTGACATACAAGACATGACCAATATACAACCCAAACTATAAACAGAAAAGTACATGTTTAATAGGAAATAAAGATTACGTTTCCTAAACTCTAACACCCTCCCTCGATCTAAGCGGGTGGTTAGAAACAGTAAGCTTAGAGCGTAGAAAAGAGAAACGATCTCTTGAAAGTCGTTTAGTAAAGACATCGACAATCGATCCTTAGAGCAAACAAAGCGAACAATAAGTTGATGAACCCTTTCGCGAACAAAATGATAATCGATTTCAATGTGTTTAGTGCGACCATGGAAGATAGGATTCATAGTAAGATAGGTAGCACCAAGATTATCACACCACAAAACGGGAGGAGTGCAAAACGGTACTTGAAGTTCTTTAAGTAAAGACTCAATCCACATGAGCTCAGCAGTAGCAATAGAAAGTCCACGATACTCAGCTTCTGTACCGGATTTTGAGACTGTTTTGTGTTTTCTAGCACTCCAAGAAATAATATTCGATCCTAAATAGACACAATAACCACTTGTGGAACGTCTATCAGTTGGATCACCGGCCCAATCAGCATCTGTATAGGCTTGAAAATTTAGTTGCAAAGAAGAAGAGGGCCGGAGAGTAAGACCATAAGAAGAAGTACCTTGTAAATAACGCAGTATTCGCTTGACAAGAAGAAGATGCTTATCAGTAGGATGTTGCATAAATTGACAAACTTTATTAACTGAGAAAGCAAGTTCAGGGCGTGTGATCAACAAGTATTGAAGACCTCCAACAAGACTTCGATATTCAGTAGGGTTTTTTAAAGGAACTCCACCTTGCGGATTTAATTCAGTAGAAGTAGTAAAAGGAGTACTCACAGGCTTAGCCCCTTGCATATTAGCGCGTTCCAATAAATCTTCAATATACCGACGCTGAGAGAGAAACAAACCATCAGCAGTTCGAGTAACTTCAACACCGAGAAAAAGAGACAACTCACCTAGATCTTTGAGTGCAAATTCCTTGTGGAGAGTGTTAGTAAGGTGTTGCAAATAAGAAGAAGAGGAGCCTGTTAAGATAATATCGTCAACATACACCAGAAGATAAGTAACATCATCATTTGAACGACGGATAAACAAGGAAGAATCCGCTCGAGAAGTAACAAAACCAAGTTGTTGTAAAAACACACTAAGTCGAGTGTACCACGCCCTTGGTGCCTGTTTGAGGCCATACAACGATTTATGCAAGCGACATACATGATCAGGATAATTTGGATCAATATAACCAGGAGGTTGCTTCATATAAACCTCTTCCGTAAGAAAACCATTGAGAAATGCATTCTGAATATCAAGTTGACGAATAGGCCAAGCAGATGTAAGAGCCAAAGTAAGAACAATACGAATTGTACAAGGCTTGATAACCGGACTAAAAGTTTCTCCATAGTCCGTCCCTTCACGTTGATAAAAGCCTTGTGCCACGAGACGAGACTTACGACGTTCAATAGTGCCATCTGCAAGGCGTTTAACTCGAAACACCCATTTACATCCAACCACATTCATATCCGGAGTACGTTTAACATAAGACCAAGTGCCATTCTGAATAAGAGAATTATATTGATCATCCATAGACTTACGCCATTTAGGATCTTGTTTCTTTTGTGAATAATAAGTTGGCTCAAAAAATGCATCAGTAATTTTGGTATATTTCGAAGCTAAAAGTGCTTTAGGTTTGAAAATACCGTCCTTTCCCCTTGTAATCATGGAATGATCATTCTTGGTTGGTGGTCGGGAAGTGACCACAGATTGGTCCGACGTACTTGGTTTGCAATGATTAGGCACGGGTTACTCATAGGCACGGGAGCTGAAAAGGTAATATCATCAGCATGTGATTGTGCATGGGCACTTTGTCGAAGCGGTGGTTGGTGCAATAGGAACTGACACGTGAACCTCAGAAGAAGGGACATGCAGAGATGGTACTCGTCTGCTGTAGGTGTTTCCAAATCGAACTATAGATGAAGACGACTGTTGGACTTCAGCTGGAGAGGACTGATGGACTTCGGTAGCAGGGGACTGTTGGACTTCTGTAGCAGGTGACTGTTGAGCTTCTCCATGGGAAGATGTTTGGACTTAGTAGATAATGGAACAAAAGGTGCAGGGCGGGCAGTTGAAGCGGTGACTTTTGAACTTCCATAGAAACCAAATTATGAGATATTGACAACTCATTAGCGAGGCATTGATGGCAGATTTAATTGGGTTGAAATGGGCGTGGGAGAACGAGCAGCCCATTTTGTCTTTGTTAGTAGTATCCAGACAAACAAGAGGCAATTGGAGATGGCACGCTAACAACAGGAGGAACTGTGTGCTATCAAGAGAACTACAAACCAAAGGAGGTGAAAGAGAAAACGGAGCGGGGGAGGCAGAAAAAGCGGCAAGGAGATGGCGGGGAAGACACATCAGTAGATGTGGGAAAAGAAATGGAGAGGAAGTTACTGTGAGGGATCTTTGGAAGACGGTAGTACCAAGGCATTGGAATCTGCAAAAGGAAATGAGGATTCATCGAAAACAACATGACGCGACCAATAAACACGACCGGAAGGAATGTGCAAACACTTGTAACCCTTTCGAGTTGCGCAATATCCAAGAAAAACACAAGGAGAAGACCGTGGTTCAAGTTTAGTAGATCGATAATCTCGAAGATGGGAAAACATAAACACCCAAAAGTCCGAAGGACAGAAAATCGGAATTTTATTAAATAACAACTCATATGGAGATTTGCTTTGTAGGAACCGAGGGAACACGATTCATAAGAAAAGTGGCAGTAGAGAAAGCATCATACCAAAAACTAGGCGGAACGGAAGCCAAGGATAGGAGCGTTAAGCCAGTTTCAACTATGTGTCGATGTCGTCTTTCTGCAAGACCATTTTGAGCAGATGTATGGGGACAAGTAAGGCGATGTTGGGTACCATTGTATTGTAGAATTGGAGCAAGTTTCTTATATTCGGTGCCATTATCAGTTTGGAAAATCTTAATTTTTCGACCGAATAAAGTTTGCACTTGGCGATAAAATACATCAAAGATACCAATAACATCGGTTTTGGTATGCATAGGATAAATCCAAGTGAAACGACTAAAAGCATCAATAAAAATAATATAGTACCGAAAGCCTTCATTAGATAAAAGTGGAGCAGGACCCCAAACATCTGAAACAATAAGATCCAAAGGATGTTCATAAACTGTAGAACTAGATGTAAAACTAAGCTTATGACTTTTATTGGCTAAACATGACTGACACATAGAGAATTTAAAAGCGAAGCGGAGTAAGCTATGCTTGAGACAATGGCTTTAACAGTTTTGAGCATTGGATGCCCTAAACGAGAGTGCCATGTTTGTAAAGAGGTGCGTTCACCAACAAGAGCAGAAATAGGTGAAATACGGAGAAGAGTATAAAGACCCTCCTTAGTGAGCATTCCTCGAAGTACTACCTCCCCAGTTTGGCAATCCTTCACAAGACAAAAAGAGTCATAGAATTCAAAGAAGACATTATTATCAAGGCAGAATTTAGAAACAGATAAAAGATTTTTGGAGAGATGTGGAACATGAAGAACATTAGGAAGAAGAAACTTACGAGTAGGAGTAGCAAGAATACCATCACCAGTATTGGAAATTGGCAAGGATGAACCTCAGCAGTTCGAATATGATGGTCCGTTGTATTCATAATGAGTGTGTAGGTTGCTGAGATCATTAGTCATATGATTCGTCGCACCACTATCCGGAAGCCAATCATAGGCATATACAGAATTGTGAGATGCAGCATAAGCAGCTGGAGCATTAGAAAACGGCCGGCGTCCTCTGTTAGCATTGTTCTTGGACGGTGGGCGTTTGTCACGAGAAGGATAAGTCACTGTATCCAACCTCTTGCGGCAATCACGAGCATTATGAAAGGGCTTAATGCAAATTTGACAAACGACAGCTGGTTTTCCATCTCGTGTAAGAGGAATATCCTCAGTGCGACTCACAGAAGCAACATTAGCAAGTGGTGAAGAGAGAGATACCTGATTCTGTGCAGTGACACGAAGATCATAAGAGAGAAGCATGGATTCAAATTCATCAGTTGTAATAACACCCATTGTGGTGATTAAGGAACTAACAATTGATTCATAGGAAGAATCAAGACCCTTAACAACATAATGGCGAAATTCTTTGTCGGAGACTTCAACACCACTAGCAGCAAGAGAATCCACTATATTCTTCACGGATTGGATGTAGTCTGTCATGGTTGAGCTCCCTTTCCTGACAGATGAAAGCGACTCCTTAAGATGAATGAGATGTGCATCATTTTCGATGCAAATAGAGCATCAAGCTTTGTCCAGATAGAGAAAGAGGTATCGCATGCTTTAACCTTGGCTAAGACAGGTGCAGTGAGAGATGACATGATCCAGCCAAGAAGTAACTTGTCTGTGCGCCTCCATGACAAGAACCGGCGGGTTTGGAAGGTCATTAATCAAGGCCGGTGGAGCAGCAAAGGAACCATCAACAAATTTTTCCAAGTCATAGCCCTTGAGATAGGGTGTGAACCGAGCTCTCCATAACAGTGTAATTAGAACCCATTAATTTTTCGAGAGATAGAACCATGAAGACGTTCAAACGTACGTGATCCATAGATCGAAGACATAGCAGAAGTAGAAGAGGTAGAAGTTGTTGAGGAAGAAGTTGTTGAGGAAGAAGTTGATGAAGAATCAGAAGTTATGGTAGACATGATGAATAAGGTGACGAGGAGAATACAGTTAGAGAACTGAGAAGAAGAATACACTAAGAAGTGTAGGTAAAAGAGAAAAGAAAACCCTAAAAAAAAAAAAAGGAACAGGTCGAAGAAGAATCGGCCTGCCTGATACCAAAACAGGTTTAGAAATTACGAAGGTTTCTCAATAGAGAAAACCAATAACAATCTATGTATTTATATATGTTTACATGACTTGACACCTTCCGTAAACTTGACATACAAGACATGACCAATATACAACCCAAACTATAAACAGAAAAGTACATGTTTAATAGGAAATAAAGATTACGTTTCCTAAACTCTAACAGTAAGACAAATTAAACTTTGCATTCTAAAAAATTCCATCAAGCACAAATTTTTCACCAATATCTAGATAAATTTCCATGTCTGATTCTGAGAGTAATCCGGATACATTCTCTAGCAAGTAAGCCTTCTTTGAAATTAGCTCAGCTTCTGCCTTCTTCAGCTCATTCGTTGCTGCCTCCACCCTTGATTTTGCAACACGTAAAGGCTGACCATGCTCCAACAATTCAGTCTTAGCTTTCTGGATCTCACCAAGACCTTTTTTTACACTCTCTAATCTTTCCCGAAGCCATCCGATGTTAAATTCAAACTTCTCAGCCATCATAAACATCTCCTCCCACCCCTCAATCATTCCAGAAGACAATTCTACGTAACGGCACTGATGCATATCTATTATAGAATTCATCAATTCTTTGACCGCAATGACTTGAAGAGCATACGCCGAGATTGGCATAACTTTGTTTGTAGGGATATGACCATATTTCAACCATATCTGCTTGTATAGCGGCACTTGTGTTTTCAAAATACTGAAGCCTCCAACATCTTCGAATTCTTTATCATCACCAAAACAATTTTTGCAGTTATGCTGTAGTCCTTCGCAAAAGGGTTGTCCAGCACTTGGATACTCTGGAACCTTGTCCTTGTCTGAATCGCTCTCTTCCAATTCATCACTATTTGACTCCTCTTCTTTCACTGTACAAGTAACCTCAACTGTAATGGTACAAGTATTATTCACGATATATCCTTTAACAGGGTTGTGGAGATCACTAAGACGCATGAATCTAACCCAACCCTGGCCGTTACTTTCTTTAGAGAACTCATGCTTTGTTTCTGCAGAATCCAAACATAATATTCCTTCATTTTAAGTTTTATAAATCGAAATATAAAACTACGAAAAAAGTATTAATTCAAATTGAAAATGTAGTTGAATCTTTAGATAATACCTAGTTTTTTAACCCTGTTAATGTTGCTGTCGGCTTGACTACCAATGGCAAAACTGAACTGCACATGGAGCCGGGCCTGAGGGTGTGCAGGGTGTGCGACCGCACAGGGCCCGACTCTGGCCAGGGCCTTTTATCTTAAAAACAAATGCCCCCCTCCCCATAAGTTGATAAAAATATTCTGCCCAAAAATATATTAGGCCTATTTCAATTTTATGTAAGCCCAATAACCAAGCCCCATATCACTCTCTCACACTTTCCTGTTCTTCTAAAACAGACGGACAATCACTTTGTCACATTCTCGCTCTTTCCAGTTTCCCCTTCGTCCTAACTAGTCAATTGGTCATCTATACTGTTTCACAAGAACTTACAGAAATCCTCAAATTTACTCATAGAAGAGCTAAGGTATAATCGTGATTATACTAATATGGAAAAAAGGGAGCAAATCTTCATGTTTAACGTAAGTAAACTATCCAATTTTGGGATAATTTTTCAATTTAGGGTTTTGATTTGTCTAATGAAACTAAATTTCTACTTCTTATATGTCATGACTGATCTAGGAAAATTGGGTTGTTGTTGTATATTTTAATTTGGGTTAGTGTTGATTTTGAAATTGAAATTTGGGGGATTTTGCTACTTGAAATTTGGGGGATTGCTTAATGTTCTAACTTGTAATTGTTTTTCCTTTTTTTTTTTTTTTTTTTACAGTAAGCTAAGGTGTTATTGGCTTGAGCTGGAATTGCTGCTGCTTTTATTTGATTTTGCTTACGGCTAATCGGCTATAATCGGGTAACAAATAATTAACAATCATTACTTGCTGCTATTTGAAGTATGGTTAAGAGTTTAAGAAAAGAAACTCCTGGTCATGATAAGCGCTTAAAACAGAAAAAAGATCTAGCCTTTAAGGAGTCACAAAGAGGAGCATTGGATAGATTTGTTGTTAAGCTTCCACCTGCAATAGTTCCAAAGCTAACTGAACATGAAAATGTTGTTCCCAATTTGGACCATAATGAAATAGAAAATGATTTGGACCTTACTGAGAATGTTCATGAAGAAGTTCCTAATATAGTTGTCAATGAAAGTGAAGATGTTTCTGATAAGGAAGATATAGGTAGAGACGATATTGAATGTGAACCTCCACTTTCTCCCCCTCGAGTATATGTGGATATATATGATCCTAGATACTGGGGTAATCTTGACACAAACTCTAGAGATCTTTTAGTGGAAAAAGGCCCTCTTAGAGACCCAAATATAAAGAAAGGTCCCAAGGATAAACGATTAAGATACTTCTCTTCAACTTGTTATACTAGAATTTTACCTAATGGTGAAGAATATATGAGAAAATGGCTTGTGTATTCAAAAGAACTAGATAAAGTATTTTGTTTCTGTTGTAAGCTGTTTAAAAATAGTTCTCGGATATGTGGTTTATCAAATGAGGGGTATAATGACTGGGGTCATCTTAGTCAAATGGTTAGTAAGCATGAAAATAGTACAGAACACAATGTTAAAATGAAAGTTTGGCTTGAACTGCGTGATAGACTAAAGATAAATGATACAATTGATAAGCACCTTCAACGTCAGATTAATGAAGATAGGGAACATTGGAAGCAAGTATTGAAGAGAATTATTTCTGTTGTGAAATATCTTAGCATACATAACTTGGCTTTTCGTGGAACAAATGAGAAAGTGTATGAAATTAGTAATGGAAATTTTTTAGGTTTGATTGAAATGATTGCCGAGTGGGATCCGGTAATGAAAGAACATATGAGAAGAATTAAAAATAATGAAATTCAGTACAATTATCTTAGTTGTAAGATCCAAAATGAGTTGATTGATTTGTTAGCTTCTAAAATCAAAAGTGCCATCATTCAGAAAATTAAGGCTGCCAAGTATTTTTCTATATTGTTTGATTGTACTCCGGATGCGAGCCACCAAGAGCAAATGTCTTTGATTATTCGGTGTGTAGATACTAGTGAAAGTCCAATAAAAATTCAAGAATACTTCATGGGATTCTTAAAAGTAGTTGACACAACTGCACAAGGACTATTTGATGTACTGAAAAGTGCTTTGGAAGATCTCGATCTTGACATTAACAACATTCGTGGTCAAGGATATGATAATGGGGCTAATATGAGTGGGTGCAAAAATGGTGTACAAAAGAAGTTGTTGGCTGTGAATCCAAGAGCAATGTATACACCTTGTGGGGCTCATTGTTTAAATCTAACACTTCTTGATATGGCACGTTCTTGTAAGGGAGCTACAGATTTTTTTGAAACATTAAATCAGATTTACAAGATTTTTTCTGCATCTACAAAACGGTGGGATATTTTCAAAGAATATGTGAAAGGTTATACCGTCAAACCATTGTCGGATACGAGATGGGAAAGTCACATTGAAAGTGTGAAGGCAGTTAGGTTTCAAGTTTTTGATATAAGAAAAGCTTTGCTTAAAGTAGGAGATAATGGTGATGACAAGGATACTGCAGCTAAGTTTAAAGCGAAAAACTTAGCAAAACATAGTGTTGGAAATTTTGAGTTTCTATTAAGCATGGTGATTTGGTATGATTTGTTAAATGCTGTAAACTTGGTTAGTAAATCATTGCAGTTTAAGGATATGCTTATCGACGATGCTATGCGTCAAGTGAAAGGACTTCTAAAATAATTTCAAAACTATAGAGATAAGGAATTTGGGAAGGCCTTAATCACTGCCAAAGATATTGCTAATCAATTGGGAGTTGAAGCTGATTTTCATGTGGGTCGTATAATTCATAAAACACAATTTTTTGATGAGATTGGAAACTGTGAGGAAACAGTTCAATCAGCTGAAGAATCTTTTCGAACTAAGTTCTTCTTGCAGATTGTTGATCAAGCTATTAGTTCACTTGAAAGACGGTTTGAGCAATATAAAGCATGTGACGACATATTTGGTTTTTTGTTTAGTTCGGATACTTTAATCTCAATGGATGATGATCAGTTGAAAGCTCGTTGTGATAATCTTGAAGCTGCTCTAAGACACGAGGAAGTGTCGGATATTGATGCAAACGATTTGTTTGCCGAGTTGAAAGTTTTACGTGAACTATTACCAAGGGAAATAACCACAGCTCTTGGTATATTTAATTTCATAAAACGTCAAGATAGCTTTCCGATTACATCTATTGCATATAGAGTACTCTTAACAATTCCAGTTACAGTGGCATCGGCAGAAAGAAGCTTTTCAAAATTAAACATCCTGAAATCGTTTTTGCGTACTACCATGGCCCAAGAAAGACTCAATGGGCTGGCTATGATATCGATTGAGCATAGTCTTCTTGACGACGTTGATATTGATTCATTAATCGATGATTTTGCAGCAGTGAATTCAAGACGGCTAAATTTCCGTTAATGATCTTCTGGATGGTATATATGCATGTCATAGTCCAATTTGATATTAATCTTCTAAAGTCTTCCATTTGTATTTTTGGTTTACTAACAACTTTAGTCTTTATGTCTTTCAGGTACATATATTTTGGTTAACTAACTCACAGATGGGAGAACTTGAAGTCACTTACATAGATACAGACGGTAAATACTAGAAAAACCAGTCGGACAATCTCTTTTTGGACCCTTTGTTTTTGTTGAACTAGACAATATGTATAAAAGCAATACTTATATCGGTAAAGAACTTGTTATGTTTATGCTAATGCTAATGCTAGCTATATATATATATATATTAATCGTCTTAGTTTCATTTTATCATTGCTATTCGAAATTGTCGGGGAGAAAAAAAAATTGAACGTAGGAAGGCCCTGCGATTAAGTTCGCACAGGGCCCTAATATGCACAGGATCGGCTCTGCACATCTACTGTTTTGGTCAAGTCGACAGGTGTTAGGAACAGTGATAAGTAATCATACACATCGCCACATCCCTTTGGATAAATGCTTACTTTCCTGTAAGCGAAAGGGTTTGAGGATTATTCAAAAGAACAAGATATAAAAAGGATTAAAAAAAAAAACGACCCAATTAAGCAGATTACCATTTAAAACTACCAACAGAGAAAACATCAGAGTAAGATACTACTTCATAGTTCAAATCAGAAAAGTCTTCAATCTTCCAAATAATTTTAGAAGACGAAGTAAGCACTTGAACTTCGGTTGACATATTTTAGCAACAGGAAATAAAGAGAGAACGCTTGGAAACAACTACTTTCTGGATACCATGGCCTGGATAGAGAGTAGAGGAAAAAAACCAGCACTTCTCCAATCTCATCTCATTGTATAAAAAGGAAAGATGTTCTTCAGCGTACTCTAAAAATCCAAATATCGGCCGGAGCTTCTCTTTTATGAATGAAGCCGACGTCTAGAGAAGGAGCGGAAACCCTAGTAGGGTTTTCATGCTCCAACAACAACACTTTTTTTAAATTTTTTTGACGGGCTTTTAAATTTAAATTATCCTAGGACAAGTTAAGACCGTGGACCACTCCACTCCTTTTGTTGGGTTTTGCATTTAGGCCCAACCAAGTAAAAACTCCTATCAGTGAGTTACGCTTTTGCAAGATCATCAAAGTAATACGTGAACGTGAGACGCAAGTCGCGTAATAATATACAGAAACAAATTAGTAATGTAAACTGGCAACATTGTTTCTATCAGTGTACTTGCTTGTTTAGAAATGACAAAGGCAAGGAGATCAAAATAAACCCTGCATTCTACATGCAACTATTTCCAGAACCAGAAAAATAAAGAAAAGAAAAAATCAATACGATCACCAGATTAACGCCCTGCTTCTTTTCCGATTACGCTTCATATCCATCCACCACGTGGTCCTCATCTCAACTAAGCTCATTTATACATTGACTAGAGTCGTCACGTTGGAGCTTTTTTTTTTTTTTTTTTTTTAGAGAGAACGGATATGTATCATACGGGGACTTACACATTTATCCTCACTCACATTCAATCGTAAAAGCTCTAATAGATGAACTGTGTCAGATTTAACATCGATGGTTCTCTTCTTGAACGACGTATACATGAGCGGGATTTATAATCCTTAATTATTTTCTTAACTTTATAGTTTCTTCCATCCGATTTGTAGACTTTGTATATTTTGTAATTTTTTATGTCCTAAAACTTTCTCTTTCTACCAAAAACAAAAATGCACCATACCCGTACACTTCACCAAAAAAGATTCTGTAGCCGGAGTTAAATCCCTCGGTGGAAGTTAAGCCCCGTTTGGGATTTTTTTTTTTCCTACAAAAACACTTTGTAACCAACTTGTGACAAACTTTTTAGGAAAATATCGTTTGGTAAACTTTTTTCAAAGCGCTTTTCTCCAAAAAGACTTCTGTTTTAGGCCAACTTTTAAAAGCTACCCAGAAATAGCTTTTAAAAGCAGTAAAAGCAGAAATTGTGGACCCACTCAATTTTATTTAATTGATTCTCTATGTTAACCTTGTGTTATTATATTAAAAAGACAAAATCTACCCTTACATATTTATTTTATGTACAATTATTTCACTAATCAAATTTTATCATTTTTTGTTATAAAATCATAATACAACAACAATAATAATAATAGTATTTAAAGGTAAAAATAAGGGCGTAAACGGATGCATACGGACGCGGATAGGCAATATCCGTATCTGAATCCGAAACTACCATATATTATCCGAATTCGATCCGAAATCCGAACGGATATCGTAATTTTCACTTTGAATTCGTATCCGAATTTCTATCCGGATATCGGATAATTATCCGATCCGAAATCATAAGAAAAAATAATAGTAAAATGCAAAAGATTAATGTTTACATAATAAAAATTAATTAGAATTAAAAGTATTATTTATTATATTTAATAAATAATAACAAAATGTCTAAATATAAAGAAAAAAATAAAAAAAATAGATATGATCTACACTTTCATAGGTTTAAAAATATATATATTCATACATAAATTAGGATACGGATATTTCGGATGCGAATACCTCCATATCCAATTCGTATCCGATTTGTTACATTTTCGGATAAAATAATTCAGATATCCGAATCCGAAAATTATTTTCGAATAATATTTGATATTTCGAATGCGAATTCAAACGAATACCGGAATTTTCGGACATCCATTGACACCCTTAGGTAAAAATTGAATATTAAATGATTAAAATATGAATAAGAATTATTATTATTTTTTATCTTTATTTAAATAATATTCAAAATAAAAAAAATATATTATTATTAATAGATGTAATTTAAAAACATTTTTTAAACCATGTCTATTTTCGTCATTAGTCACATCAAAAACACTTTAACATGATAATTTACCAAACAGAATTTACAGTTTGTTGGTTCCACAACACTTTATATATTATAGTTTACCAAACATCTGAGTACTTTATTTTTAAAGCACACCACAGCACAACAAAAAAGGGCTTTTGAAAAATTCACAGCAATACCAAACTAGGCTTTAGCCTATGAGCGGATTCAAAAAGCTATTGCTACCGGTTAAAAGTAGGGTTAGGAGTTGAAATGTCCCGATTTGGAGGTGTAGTTGGTCGACATACACCGATTTTTCAAAATTAGTGGCAATGGCCCATTCCGTCAACTTAGAAATTAGAAGTAGTTAAATGATAGATTTTGTACACATGTGAACTCCCATATCCAAAAAATAGTCCATTTTAGCCCAATTTTTATTATATTGAAATATTTTTCTTCAAAATAATCAATCATTAATATTATGACACGTGTCATATTTTGACAACACCACCGTCGCCGCATCACTACCACTGCCGCTGCCACCCCTATCCATGCCATCGTAACCACTACAACCAACATCCCCGCCGCCGCCACAACAGCCATCAAAACCATTGCCACCACCACCACTACTACGAGAACCACACCATCTCCGCTAACACCACCACCGCCACCACCTCCACCTGAACCCTAAATCCTAAAATCTGAACCCTAAACCCTGACCTAAACTCTTAATCTTGAAGGGTTATTATTGTCTTTTTGTTACATGTCTAAAGTCATATATGTGCCAAATACTGTAATTAACTATTTTTAAAAACTCATGAACTCGAGACATTTCTCCGACCACACTTCTAAAATTGAGGGATTTCGACAATCTTTCCTAAGAAGTACTTAGGCTGAGTTTGGTAATGCTTATTTTTTTTCAAAAGCACTTTTAAAACCTAAATATGTCAATAAATTTTGAAGTTGGTGTTTGGTAAAAAAAAACTAAAGTGTTTTTTATCCAAAGCACTTCCCAAATTCCTCAATTTTTAAAAATTTGGGGAGGAGGAGCTTTTAAAAACTACAAAAGCATAAGTGTGGTCCCACATAAATTTAATGCTTGACTTATCTTTTTTATCCCTATTTTATTTTATAAATGACAAAAGTTACCCTTAAATTTATATACAATCAATTTTTTACTATATCTTATATTGCATTCTTTAAATATTAATATTTTTTATTATTTCGAACTATTTTATATACCATTTATTTAATTTGTCAACAGTAGAAATAAAAACAAATATTAAATAATTACTTAATTTTAACAGTCAAAATATTTAAATAATCATTTTTTGCTTGAATAATTACTTAATTTGTCAACAGTAAAAATAAAAACAAATATTAAATAATTACTTAATTGTTAAGTAAAATAATTTCTTAACAATCATAATAATAGTGGTAATTAGTATGAACATTAATATTATATAATAAAAAAATAATTATTTTTAAACCCAATAAAATTGAATAAAATTACCATGAGTGATATGTATGTTTTTGTCATTTGTTACAACAACAATGGTTGAATCTGAAATTTTACCAAACACATTTTGATTGGTTTTTTAATCAGCTTCAACTTTAATTAATATTTTACCAAACGTCTAAATCGCTTTTTCTCACAAAGACAAGACAAAGAACGCACAATGAGAAAAGTGCTTTTACAAAAGCTGCAGCAATACCAAACTAAGCCTTATACAAAGGCAATTAATAGAAAATATGAGCACTGCTTCCCACACGGACATGTCATCTCTCGTTATAACCTTCACCCTATTGTTGGAGATGAAAAATTGGTAGAAAAAATCTTAAATTTTATGTTAATACCATGACCCCTAATATTGGAATACTCTAATAGGGGTACCGGATTGTTTTGGGGTGTACCAAAATACAAACAACCATTACCTTTGGATTAGTACACCCCTCAGCAAATTGGTACACCCTATTAGCAGCCTAGATTTAATCCTTGCACACAGCCAGTAATGCTGCACCAAAAATATGTGATCTCCGAACGTACACTTGAGTCAATTGCTGACGCGAAGGCCCGTTGTGCAAGTGTTGTTCCTTGAGTGGATAGAAAAGGCTATTGCAACCAAATAAAATTAATCATAGAAAGGCAATACTGAAATTGTAAGTTATGCCTTGGATGTGCCATGAGATATACAAACCATCAAATATTGCAGAAAATTTGTCAAAATCAAGTAATGCGCGGATGTAAAAAATATGCAGCAATGAATATTTGCAAAAATTAATGTTGCTAGTTTAGAGATAACAAAGTAAAAAGATTTTAGAAAAATAACTGCACAGTACGTGTAACTATGAAGAGTTCTGCAGAAATAAAAAATATTTTACAAAAATCAATCGGCTTCATATCCGTCCTCTAAATTAAGCCAGCTAACATGAACATGGAGTAGATAGGGATTATCCATGAAAAAGCCACCGGACCAGCCAAGGCTATGCTTAGCATCCATATGGGACAGAGTATACACACCATTATGTGCGGATCTTCAAGAGTACTTATTAGAAGTGAATTTTTCTCCTGTCTTTGTAGTTTCACATATTCCTCTTGTTTTTTAATTAACCTTGAATTACTTACAGCAGTTTTTCCTTCCCCGTTAGGGTTTCCATGACTGCTAAAGAACCTCCTATATACAAAGTTAGGAATACTTGTCATCGGCGTTGTTATCGTCTTTATGGTTGTGGAGGCGGTGAACCTGGTGGTGCTTGCAAGGGTTGTTCTCTCATTATCACCAGCTTTCCCTGGTTTAGAAAAGGAAGAGAAACTATGAAGAGTTGGAATTGAAGTACTTGGGAATACTACTTCTCTGGAGAAGTGATTACCACTACAACTTCTTCTGATGATACTATTCTTCAAAAGGACAGTGAAGATTGCAGAGCTGGAATTTCTGTGTGTTGGTTTTGCAAGAGGGATTACTGAAGATGAAGCTTTGTTGATGATTCTTCTCAAGGTCGCCATACTTGTGCACAAGACGGAAAACAAACCAAACAATAACATATAATACCTTAATATTTGGAAAATATATTTCAATATCGTTGTTATAATGTTGTCACCTATATTTAACTAGAACATTAATTTACATGACTATAATTCAATTTTATATTTGATGGGCTATTTCTTTTTATTTAATAAACTTGTTAATTTTATTTGAAATAATTCAAATGATATGTTGTCTAATTAAATTCTTGTGATAATGTCCGACTTAATGTATACATTAAGTGATTTCAAATTGTTTATAGCACGTGTGCCAGCACGGCACAAAGACGGCACGTTTATTCGTGTGCTATTTCGTGGGGCTGTGCTGTGCCTAGCTTTTGGCTAGTAAAGCACAGCACGGCACAACACGTTTAAATCGTTGGCACAACACAAAGACGGCACATGGCACGTGAAGCACGCGACCGTGTGCGGGCCGTGCGGGTGGCAAGACGTTTACACCTCTACTTGCATTCTATGCTAAAACAATCCATCAAACAGTAAATTTTCACCAATATCTAGATACATTTCCATGTCTCGATTCTGAGAGTAACCCGGATACATTCACATTCTCTCGCAAGTACTCTTTGGCCGAAATCAGCTGAGCTTCGCTTCATCAACTCATCCGTTCTTTGCCTTCACCCTTGAATTTGCAAAGACGTAAGGGCTGACCAGGCTCCGATAATTCATTCTTAACTTTGTGCATCCCACCAAGACCCTTTTCACAATCTATAGTCTTTCACGAAGCCATCCGATGTTAAATTTATTTGCCTCCGCCATATTTATCTTGTTTTCCCAACATTCAATCATTTCAGGAGATAATTCCACATAACGACACAGACACTGATGCATATTCATGATAGAAGTTGTTGGTTGATTTGGGGGATTAAAGATAGATTTGTGGATGATTTTGATAATGGAGTAGTGGAAACCTATTTGGTTCTTCTCACTCTCTCTCTCTTTTCATTTTCATTAAGTTGAAGAGATGATACTAACTCTTCTACTTGGTCTACAAAAGACCTTACAACTTGTGGATGTCCTACACCCACATATTTAGTCAACACACACAACTAAATATAAAGTTGACTTGACACTCCTATTACACTAGTTCACTAACATTACATTACTCAACAATCTCCTCCTTAATGTGATGTTCTTCTACTCCTAGTAGTTCACGGAAATGTTGAAATTTTCCTTTGGCAAGTGCCTTGGTGAATATGTCCGCCAATTGGTCTTCCGTCTTGCAATATTTGAGCTTTATCTCACCATCTTCAACCGCTTCTCGAATGAAATGGTACTTGAGTTTGATGTGCCTTGCTCTACAATGCTCAACCGAATTTTTGGACATAACAATTGCCGATTTATTGTCACAAAAGATTACGGTGCTTTCTTCTTGCTTCTCTTGAATGTCTTCCATGATTCTTCTCAGCCATACAACATGAGATGTAGCTATTGATGCCGAAATGTACTCGCTTCGCCGTGGATTGAGCTACGGTTTCTTGCTTCTTTGATGCCCGTGTAAATATACCCGAACCAAGAGAAAAAGGATAACCCGATGTAATCTTCATGTCATCAATACACCCTCCCAAGTCGCTATCACAATAGCCAACTAATTTGACATCCAAATTTCTTGAATACATGATTCCAAAATTCATTGTTCCTTGTATATACCTTAGCAACCTCTTTGCCGCACCAAGATGTAAATGACTAGGTGAACTCATGAACCTAGAAAGCATACTTGAAACAAACATGATGTCGGGTCTTGTATGTGTAAGATACAACAAGTTTCCAATAAGACCTCTATAGTAAGTCTCATCAACCTTCCTTCCTCCATCATCTTTCTTGAGTTTCTCATTCACTACAAGTGGTGTAGATGTGGGGTTACAACCAAGCATACCAAATTTCTTCAACACCTTTTCGGCATACTTACTTTGAGAAATGAACACTCCATCTTCACTTTGATGAACTTTTATACCAAGGAAGTACTTGAGCAAACCCATGTCACTCATCTCATATTTCATCATCATTTCTCTCTTGAATTGCTCAATCATATGAGCATCATTACCCGTAAAGATAAGATCATCAACATACAAGGCAACGATGAGAATAGACGTACCTTTTGTCTTCACATATAGTGTAGGCTCACTCTTGCTTTTGTTGAATTTTGCCTTTTGAAGTATCCATCTATCTCACTATACCAAGCTCTTGGTGCTTGCTTGAGACCATACAAAGCTTTCTTCAACTTGTATACTTTGTCTTCTTCTCCTTCCACCACAAAACCTTGTGGTTGTTCTACATAGACCTCTTCATGGAGTTCTCCATTCAAAAATGCCGATTTGACATCAATTTGATAAAGTAACCAACCTTTTGGGAAGCCATAGCAATCACGACTCTAATGGTGTCAAGACGAGCAACCGGTGCAAAAGTTTCATTGTAGTCGATACCGGGTTGTTGTGAGTAGCCCTTTGCCACCAACCTTGCTTTGTATCTTTGAACCGTTCCATCCTCATTGTACTTAACCTTGTAGATCCACTTCACACCAAGAACTTCTTTATCACTTGGCCTTGCTACCTTCTCCCATGTATCGTTCTCGTCAATGACAAAAAATTCTTCTTCCATGGCTTTTTTATCCAAACCGGTTCTTTTGATGCTTCTTCAAAATTTTCCGGTTCAACCACACAATAGTTGCATCTTTCATACACTTCACTCAACCTTCGCAACTTCTTTGGTGCCGACGGTGGCGATGTTGATGCACTAGTACTTGGAGACATACTTGGAGATGCTCATTGTCTTGTATTTGGTGGTGTTTGAGGTAGTTCTTCCTCATCTTCTTCACCTTCTTCAACTTCATTTGTTGCTTAATTTTCTTTCTCTTCATCAACAATAATGGTTGTCTTTTCAATTTTACCTTCTTCCCAATTCCATGAAGCCCCTTCATCAAACAAGACATCACGACTTGTAATCATTGTGTTGTTCTTCAAGCTAAACAACCTATAACCTTTTGATTGGAGGCTATAGCCAATGAATATATACTTTTCACTTGCTTCATCAAGCTTTGTTCTCTTCACCTTTGGAATTTGAGAATAACACACACTACCAAAAACTTTGAGATGTCTTACCGATGGCTTTCTCCCACTCCATGCTTCAAAAGGAGTTTTATCCCATACGACTTTTGTTGGACACCTATTCATCAAGTAGACGGCGATGTTGACGGCTTCGGCCCAAAACACTTTAGGCATACCCTTTTCATGAAGCATGGACTTCGCCATCTCCATCACGGTTTGGTTCTTTCTCTCGGAAACACCATTTTGTTGAGGAGTATAACCCACTGTTAGTTGCCTTTCCAAGCCTTCATCTTCACAAAATTTATCAAACTCTTTGTTGTTGTATTCTTTGCCTCTATCAGTTCTTAAAACTTTGATGTAGTGACCACTTTGCTTTTCAACAAGGCTTTTGAACTTCTTGAAGATGCTAAAAACTTCGGATTTTTGTCTCATGAAGTACACCCAAGTCATACGACTTAAATCATCAATGAATAAGATAAAGTATCTATTACCTCCATGAGTTGGTGTCTTCATTGGTCCACACACATCGGTATGTACCAAACCAAGGAGTTCTTTTGCTCTCCATGCTACACCTTTTGGGAATGGTTGGCGATGATGTTTCCCAAGTGCACAACCTTCACATACTCCATCCTTGTGGTTGATATGTTGTGGAAGTCCTTGCACCATGTTCTTGTTGGAAAGTAACTTGAGACTATTGAAATTCAAATGCCCAAGTCTTTTATGCCATAACCATGTTTCATCAATGGTTTCCATCCTCAATGCAACATTCTTCTCCTTTTCAAAGATAATTGGAAAGCTTCTATTTTTCTCCATCTTGATACTCTTCATGACTTGTCTCTTGTTGTTGTGCTTCTTGTCATAAATGGTGCAATATCCATCTTCAAAATGAACCGCATACCCAAGCTCCACAAGTTGCCCAACACTAAGCAAATTTTGTGCCAAATCCGGAACATATAACACATCTCTAATGTATTTTGCTCCATTGATAGTTTGCACGGAAATTGTACCTCTTCCGTTAGCTTGAACCATGTTTCCATCCCCCATCTTCACTAGAGAGTTTATGGATGTATCCATGTCAACAAACAAGCTCTTCACACCGGACATATGAGTTGTACAACCACTATCTACAAACCAAACTTCACTCTTGGAAGTCACCATGGCACTTTGACAAGCATAAAATAAATTTTGTTTTTCTTCTTTTTCTTCCGCTCTACCGGCTTGTTCTTCATCTTCTTTGTATCTACAATCTTTCTCCAAATGTCCATACTTCTTGCAATTGCGACATTGGGGTTTTCCTTTGTTCCAACAATTCTTCTCCAAATGACCATTCTTCTTGAAAAAATTGCATCTTGGTACTTGAGACGAATCACTCTTTGTGTAGTTGTTGGAATTAGCTCCTCCTTTCTTCCATTTCCCCTTTCCTTTGAAGTTTGATGAAGAATCGCCCTTGTACCCATTTTGCTTCATTGCTGAATTTTTTGAGTTCAAGTTCAATTTTGATTGAAATGCACTTTCAATTGATTTTTCCGAGTGCCTCGACACCCTTTGTTCATACACCTTCAAAGAAGCCCATAATTCTTGTGACTTTAATGTAGAGAAATCTTTAGTCTCTTCTAAAACCGCCACAATGGGTTCAAATTTCTCCGGCAAACAAATCAATATCTTCTCACAAATTTTTCTTTCTTCCATCTTCTCACCACACATCAACATATTATTAACAACTTCAACAACTCCTGAAGAAAATTCATTCAAACATTCATTCTCATTCATTTTTAGATTCTCAAAATCTCTTCTATATGAATGTAATTTCAATTCTCTTACCTTCTTATTACCTCCATACTCTTGTTGAAGGATATTCCAAGCTTCTTTAGCTATAGGAAAATGGATTACTCTTGGTAGAATCTATGTTGTAAAAGGCGAGCGCCTGGAGCGCCTAGGCGCCAAAGGCCCTCTAGGCGCAGGGCCAGCGCCCGAGGAACCAAGTTTTATACTACTTCCTATATTAGCGCCTTAGGCGAGCGAGGATAGCACTTTAGGCGCCTCGCAGAAGTTTTAGGCGCTAGCCTAAGCGCCAAAGGCGCCAAATTTTCCTCTGTTTCCTGTTTTTTTATCTGTTTTCTTCTATATCGAAATTAGATAGGCAAGGACGAGAATATATGGAAACTTCATTAACGTGATTAAGGAGATTAGTTATTATCCGTGGAATCTAAATAAACAGCAGTACTCTATTTCCTTTTTTCAACATTGTACAATTAAAATACAGAGGCAAGGAGCCAAGGACGAGAATATATGGAAACTAAATAAACAGCGGTAATTATGGCTTTTGACATTGTATAATTAAAAAGATGGTAAGAAAAAGATTGATATCGACGTGATTAACGTGATTGATTATTAAATCGGTAATTATGGGTTTTATTACTTGATATATAATTATAGAAATTACATTATGGAAAGATTAATCAACACCAACTGTCAATGACGACAATATGGAAATAAGAATTGAGATCTGAGAGAATAACGTGATTGATATAAGGTTTGATATAATTAGTTTATATTTAGGAGAAGAACTATCTAATATCCATGGAGATAGAGGTATCTCTGCAATAAGAATTACACTCCTTAGTTAAGTTAGGTACAAGCATAAGTAGCAGATGGACACATTTGATCTCGAATCTCAATTCTTAACAAGTCAGTTAGCTTCTAGTGACGTTGTAAATTCACATGGCTCAACAATGTTCTCTTCCTTATGTTCTAGCAAATATCACGTTATGTTTGATATAATGTTATCATGAATTACACTCCTTATGCTCAACAATGTTCTCTCTGCCTTGTGTTCATAGCCAGCATTATTACTTTTTGCTTCAAAAAAAAAAAAAAAAAATATCTATCGCACAGACAAGGGGAGCTGATCAAATTCAGTTTTTATGCGATTTTTGTTTCTGTTCGCCTAGGGCGCCTGGGCGCTAGGCGACGGGCTTGGCGCCTCGCCTCGCCTAGCGCCTAATACAACATAGCTCTCAGGTTTTCTCTGTTGGTAGTTTTAAATGGTATGCCATGTCTACTACTTATTTGCTTAATTAGGTATCGTTGGTTTCTTCTTCGCTTTTTTTGCTTCACATCTTCTGTTTTTGATTAGTCCTCAAACCTTTTCACTTACAGGAAAGTGCAGATTTTTCCAAAGGGAGATGGGGAAGTGTATGATTTGGTCTAGTTGACAGAGGCTAGGAACAGTGATAAGTGATCATACACTAACTTGGAGAGAAACCCTAACTTCGCCATGAAAACCAAGAAGATAACAATAAGTCTGCAAAAGCACCAAGACGTCTATAGAACAAAGAAAAACACCAAAAAGGGGAAACTGGTCATAGAAAGTGGATGCACGAGTTGCCAACGTCTCTGTCAGAGCTTCTTCAAGCACTTTCCCCAGCAATCTCTCGGGCAGCAAAGTTTCCATTCGAAAGCATAACACTAGCGGAATTTGGATAAGGAAAGGACTTCTTATTTTGTCTAAGTAAGGTGGAAAGGCAATCGGTCGCGTGAAGACAAGCCACCACCGTGTAAACAATCCGCACCTTTGCTTCGCCAACGCCATGCTTGGGCAACGCTTTGTCAAGCAGCCCACGCCCATTCCAAGCCAAATCAGTGCTAATGGGTCCCTTTCATGCTAAGTCTATGCTAGCAGCTCTCCCTCACGTTCCAAAAGCCTAGCCCTGAAGACGCACAACCATACCAGGATTTACGCAAAGCTGCAAGGTGCAAGCATCGCGGATTCTACTTATCTCTCGGAAAAAGGAGGTACGATCGTGGCTAGGAGATTCCATCACAGTACCAAACCAGGAGGAGGAACGAGCTTTACCCTACCTTCACCAACGAACAACTGGAAAGAGGAAGATGATACAATTTCACCAGTAATATATGTATTGCACAAACCCTATAAAGGGGAAAGGATAAGTAATGCTCTCTTATGGGTGTCACGCTTACAGATTTTTGAATAAGGAAAGAATTCACTGTTAAAGCCGCGCATGAAGAAAGACAATCGGTCCCACAAGAGCAAGCCTTGCCATCCCAAGACATCCACGCTTTCCTTGCCAGTGCCAGTCTTGCCAGCACTCCACGTTCATTTTTTGCAATAATCCGCGCCTTTCATTCTAATGCGCCACTACCAACAACTCGCCGAGCCAGCGTCATGATGTTCCCTAACCCAGCCAAGATGATGCATAGCCAGACTAAGCCGACCATCTTCATCTCACCGCATCACGGTCTACACCACAAATAGAATCTATGCAAGGCTTCCCAAACACGGGGATCATGGTTGGATGGACGTACTCCTAACATTCAAAAGCGAGATTGATCGTGGGTTTTACGTTGGGCTAAATAGCATTTTGTTCTCGAAACAGTGATTTTAATTAGCCTTAAGGATGTGCTGAATATTTTGGAAATATGAGATATACATAAACATAAAACAATAGGAGAAATTCATAGCAACGAAGAAACTGTAAATTGAATACTGTTTTTCCATAAAATATTTTGGACTGCACCCAAGTAACTTCTGGGCTACCTACATACTCCGATTGAGGGGGACCAAACCAGAAACCTCAATTTATGTTTGTTGGAGATCAAGTCCATGTAGTTCTCCTACATTGCATTACATATAAACTACTCGTAAAAAATAAAAAATCTCAATATTCTTCTAAGCCAACAAATCGTCTATTGAAAAACTCCACTCTTGATCATCTAATTGATTTAGCAGATCCTTGTTGTTCTCTAGTATCATATCCATGTAATTCTCTTGTTGATGTTGTACTGGAAGATACTGGTCTTGTTGACCTTGTACTGGAACATACTCGTGTTGTTGATCTTGTACTGGAAGATACTGGTCTTGTTGATGTTGTACCCGAAGATACTCATCTTGTTGATCTTGTAATGGAAGATACTGGTGTTGTTGATCTTGTACTGGAACATACTCGTGTTGTTGATCTTGTACTGGAAGATACTCGTATTGTTGATCTTGTACTGGAACATACTCGTGTTGTTGATCTTGTACCGGAAGATACTCGTATTGTTGATCTTGTACCTCGAGTTGTTGATCTTGTTCTGGAAGATAATCGTATTGTTGATCTTGTACTGGGAGATACTCCTCTTGTTGATATTGTACTGGAAGATACTCGTATTGTTGATTTTGAACTGGAAGATACTCGTTTTGCTGATAATGTACTGGAGCTGCTTCTACTTCCGGTTGGTGTGTTGTTGGAGATGAGAATTTTGGAGGGGATGAAGTGGTCATGGGTGCTGATGGTGCAGGTGTCTTACGGTTGTTATGAATTTGACACAAAACCAGTTCATGCCTCTTCTTACTTCTAACATCACCACCTTCATGTTCTTGAACACCTTCATCGAATAATAAAACGTACTCATACATTATCCAGTCTGTTTTGACACCAGCATCTTTCCTGCTACTTGTTCTTCTGCTATCTGGTTTATTCTTTTTGTTGAAGTAGTAAACCAACGTTTTTTTGTATCCGATAATATCATCATCTACCGTTGTCTTCCTTTTTTAGGGTTTTCTTGATTATCAACTGGCGCTGCTCTTCCACGTGTAAGAGTGATTTCTTTGTCACCTTGACTCGCTAACCAATATCCGTCTGGGGTTGTCCGGCTAGTTCTTCCTTTCGTTTGAGATGTTCGAGTAGTTGTGGTAAAAAGTACCATTCATCATCATCCTCTCGCTTTTCAGATGTTTCTGAATTGATATGAAAATAAGAAGAAGAAGAAAGAAAGAAAACTAGATCAGGAAACATCCTTGATTAAAGAAAGAGCAGACAGATTGAACAAGGAGATGTGTAAAACTGAATATTCGATATCCTTGCTAACATTGTAAGATGCATGTACGTGGAGTTTCAGAAATTCATGCATGTATAAAAACATATAAAGAACATGCATGCACAAATAAAGATCGAAACCAGAAAGGAAGTGTTTTAAGAAGTGATCAAGGAAACGTACCCGTCAGAGCAATCGGATTGTATTTATAAAGATCAACAGAGTTGATCATATTTGGTGGCAACTTCTGGTTCATCACCTTGGGCTTTAAATAATCCAATAATAGTTCTTCATCTGTAGGCATAAACCTGAAACCTGGTGGTAGCATCATATTCAGATTAACTTCATCTTCAACGCCGCTACTCATTGTTTTCTTAATCTTCTTCTTGTTCCTTAATTGATTCGATTCTTTGACTCTTTTTAGGAAAACCTGTGACTGAATTATATCTATCAACCGAATCTGTATATATAAGAATAAGAAAACCTCTTGTTTCGCCTTATTCTCTTCTGATCAATATAAGGACCGGACCTCAGATATTTATAGACACCGGACCGACATCAATAGATACATACAAAGTTTTTCAACTTCTAAATTCGAGACCTCGCCGTTATAACCTCTTGGTCAGCTCGGAAACGCGCATTCCGAGACTTGAGTTCTGCTCTCCGAAAGAAGATGATGATTTGACTATGATGGATGTATGCAGGTTCAAGCAATGATGGATGTATGCAGGTTCCAGCTATTTCGGGTTGTATTTACTCGTCCTAAGGAGCCAAACGTATCTGACAAGCTTTGTGTTGCTTATCTAGATGCTGCATGCAATAACTTAAACCATATTGGATCATCGAGTATTCATGATACGCAAAGAGGGCTTTACTTGCATTCAGCACTTCTTATTCCATTTAGACGAAAAGGCTGTGGTTCTGCAAATGTTGGAAGATTACACAGAGCATCAGAGGGATTAAAATACTAATAAATATAGTTCATCATACTTGGTAGGTTGATTAATGTCTCTCTCTTTGGGGGCTTTTGGTGGATGTCTTTGGCTCTAGAGGGGAGGTTGGTGGCTTAGTGCAATTATTTATATAAAAACAGAGTTTTTTCGGGCGACGTGGTTAATCGGAGCTTCTGGTTGATTCTGGCCCCACCATTCTAAATTTCAGCCAATAGAATTCCAATAGAATCTTTAGGGCCCGCGAAATATTTTTTTGCCAATCACATTTTAGAAAATAATTTCCTAAATTTACAAAATCTTATTTAATCTAAGAAACATATCAAAACAAATATAAGCAATTTAAACATTACAAAAAAAAAAATACATCATGATTAAATAAGATAAGATGTTCATCATGATTTTTGTAAAATGTTCATCATGATTAAAAAAACAATCATATAAATGAAAAAATCATATAAATAAACCAATGTCCAATGTCCATTTACGTTTTTGTAATGAAATCCCCTTAATTACATTTCCAAACTACGATAAAAGAAAAATCTCCCTCTAATTACATGGTATTGACTACCTAAAATTTTTTTATAAGCATGGACCTGAATGGATTTTTTTTTGTTCCGATCAGTGATTAAAAGAAAATACCTAATTTGTGGGAGTCATGCGTGAATAGAGTGAAGAGTCCGTTAATCCTGTACAAAAAATAGAATAATACAAAACCATTAGGAGTAAGAATTCCAAATTCCAAAAAACAAAAAAACATCAACCAAAAAAAAAAGTAAAAAAAAACAAAAAACAAAATCATGGGAGCGATATCCAAAATAAATAAATAAAAGCGTTATCATTAACAATTTTGGAAAATACCAAAATAAATGTGGATATCAAAAGTAACAGGGAAGAAAATATTGGAATATGATATCCAAATAAATGTGAATATTGAAATAGAATAATACAAATATACATAATTGTTAGAGCAAGAATTGAAATCTAAATCGAACCACAACGACAACAAAAAAACATACAAAAATTCAAGCAATAACAAAAAAAATAAACTTCATTTTCATATTATTTTTCTTAAATTTTGTTTATACCATAATTAAAAATAAAATACGTCTAAAAATGGAAAATAAATTAATTATGGCATATTTCTAAGTTAGTGATTTCTTGACATGCAATATATATTTTATACCAAAAAAATATGCAACATTTAAAAATGGTGATATGGGAATAATGTATTAATATATTTTTTATCCAAAATTAGGAAATTTTAGTAATTTTTAGGGTAATGTTTCCTAAACCATAGATAATTATAGGCTTGGATGCTCTTTATATAAAGCACTCGAGCAAAGGTAGGTCTCATCGTTTTTTTTTTTTTTTGCTTCTTCTAGGGTTTTGTATTTTTTTTCTCAGTCTTTTTAGCAATATATCTTTTAATGGTGATTTTTGGTTTGCACGCGCTGGTTAATGGTGATATTTGATCTGCAGGTAATGTTGTACCTCTTCTCACCGTATTGACAATAACTCAAGACACGTGATGATGTCGTGTATTTTATAAGATGATAAATCTAATGTTTTGTTGTGCAGTATTTTTGTTTTGAGATTGTAATTTTATAAGGTGATAAATCTTAGGCTTTGTGGCCGTACTAATAACCACCGGATGTTTTGTATTCTTTTTCTCTGATTTTTTTTTTACAGTTGCAGGTGATATGTCATCGCAATGAAGGATAAACGATGAAATAGAATATTTTGGTTTGCTTTAACTGCATAGTGATCTTTGTTTCTCATTTTTATATGCAGTAATATTTCGTTTGCTGATATAATCATCACGGTGAAGAATGAAACGATGAGATAAAATCTTTTGGTTCTTATTTTTTTTTGTGGACTGAACTTTGTAACTTTGTTTCTTATTTTTCCCTGCGGTGACCCAACTATACTTTTTTTGCTGTTATAATGTGATCTATCAGATCATACAAACTCTATTAGGAAACCATTTATCTAGGGAGTTCCTTTATATATCCCTAGCAATACTAACGATACCCCCATTATTTGGTTAAGTTGGTTATAATTTGTTTATCATGAAAATTGTTTAGTTATTTGAAGTTTTTGACATCTATAACCCCTCTCTAAAATTTGTTGTGGATCAGAGGAATATAGAGAAACCACGGTAACTCAATTTATCATACTGTTAAATTGTTCTCACTATTACTCTGTGCAGACAGTAATAAGACGCAAGCAGAAAACAAATATTTGCTTCTTCATTAAAATTTGCATAAAGAGAAGTCTGATCACAATGTCTCAAAATTTGCTTCTTCATTGAAAAATAAATGTTACAATATACTTAAACTAATTTAGCTTGAGCTTCGCTATTGCAATAAGACGAAGATAGTAACATGAAGAGAGCATAAATTTGGTTTCCATCATACTTAGGAAGTAGCAGTTACAACTCGCCGTTTCCTTTAAAATAAGAAATTCAGGGGAACCATTTTTTTTTCCATTTCCTGCTGCCATGAATGCTTTGATTTGTCTCAACGCATCCAAAGATGCAATTAACATTTCACACCCATACTTTTGACCGTAAACACATCAGAACCCAACACTCAATAGGCTAGGTGTAGCAATTTAAACGGCAACGTAAGGTGATTGCAAGCGAGAGGGATGGATAGAAGTGAGCAAGTGGTAGGAGTCTTATGAACTCGGGGAAGAAAGGTGGTCTAGCATTTGACTGTTGGGGATAGAATCAAAAATGAGAAAAGTAAAGCAAAAATGTGAAGTGACTTCAACGACTGCAAAATTGTTTATACCATTTAATCTAACCGTTAATCTTTATCTCCATCAACAAATCACCATATGCTTTAAAACACTCATGTCACTTCATAATTTAGTGAATTTCAAACGAAGGAGAAGAAATTGGGTTTATGTTTCCATTTCTCTGTTCGGGGTATGAAGATTTTACACATCAAATGGGGTAGGTAGATAAATTGTTTGGTTACGCATATAAAGGGGTACCATTAGTATTTCTAGGGGTATATAAAGGAATGCCCTTTTCTTTTCTATTTCTTTTTTTCTTTATTTTGCCGTTTCGATGTTTTTCATATTATAATATGTCGGAGGCCTATACATGTCCATTCATTTGCAACTTGCGTGTTAGAAAAGCTCATGCAAATTAGTTTTAAAAATATTTTTCGATGAAAATTAATATTTTTAACGATCCCATGTATTAGAGTTTATTTTTTCTGCTGATATTCCAGTTCGTCCTAAATTTCTCAACCATATGTGATTCATGGGTTAATCTATCAGTTTGGGGTTCATTCTACAATTCCCAAGTACATGTGTGTACATTAACTTGCTAATTCTACATATAACCATTGTGAATCCCCTTTTTTTCCACCGGGATTCCCAAGTATACATATACTGATTCTTTAAATAAGTAAAGATTTGATCTCATAGATAAGATCATCATCAGTTTTGAAGAGATATTTGAACAAAGTATTTGAAAACAACTAATGTCTGTTCTACTAATTCTCTATATAAAAACAGAGTTTTTTTCGAGCGACGTGGTTAATCGGAGCTTCTGGTTGATTCTGGCCCCACCATTCTAAATTTCAGCCAATAGAATTTCAAAAGAATTTTTTAGACTCACAAAATCTTTTCCGGACAATTACATTCAAGAAAAATATTACCAAAATAATTAAGTATTACACAATCTTATAAAATTGTTAAAAATACATATAAAATCGGGTAAAATATAATTAATATATAATTTAGATCTAATAATAAAATTCACAAATACATAGAAATAAAATCACATCAAGACATAAATTGTTCATCATGATTTCATCAAAAAACAGAATCAACCGTGATAAAATAAAAAGAATGTCCAGTGTCCAATTACATTATAGTGTTTACAATTAAACTATTGTTAATTACAATTCCAAACCAATAATAATTAAAGTAATACTAACTAATTAATAATAAGAATCAAAGTATATACATGGATTTATGAACAATTACCCGTTGATCGAACCGTGCTTCCTCTTCCGCAAAAGAAAATGATTGTTAATCCGTGCAATAAACAAGATACAATATCGTTATCGAAAATCATGACAAACAATAAAACAACATTAAGCAAATCTTTGGGGACGAAAAAAAAAATCGGTTTAAAAGCGGACAAAGAAAAATGAGTTCGGTATTAATTTTTCTTAGTATTGTTCTTTCCATAAAAAGATTTAAAAAAATAAAATCACAACGTGTGATTTAGGTATTTGCTATACATGTTAAGAGTGTTGAACGTATTTTTAGTAATTTAATTTGTGTTCATAAGTTTATAACTATAATATAACCCTGGTTTAGGTAATTAATTTTAAAATCTAAAAGAACGTTTTTATATAGAGAATATAGTTTTATAAAATTGAAAAGAAATTGAAAGGAGAGATATTTTTCCTTTTCTACCATGTTACCTTTCATTCAAGAATAATATGGAGTACAACAAGTAAGGTATTACAGCCAAAAGTAATACCAAAATTTCTAAGATTAGCAAAGGAAATATCTTTATAATTTTCTTGGTAAATATGAAACATTAATTCTAGAAATACTAATATCCTCTCCTATATATAAAAACGCTCGAGGAAAAGTCAAAGCTCATATTTTGGGCGTTGCCTCTGTTTTTTGGGTTTGTTTTACAGATGCTCGGGATTTTTTCTTCTGATCGGTGTTTGTCTTTTATTTTTGCGAGAATCTAAAAGATATAGTCGATTGAGCTACTTCTCTACTTCGAAATCAGGTTAGGTGATTTTTCTCTTCCTTCTTACTGTATTGTAAATATTATTTTCGAAAAATTTATGGTTACTTTTTAAGTTGTCGTTTAATGCGGTCGTCTCCAAGGCAACTCAAAAAAATCCAAGTCCTCTTTCCATTGGTGTCTTCCTCAAGGTAATCAAAATCTTCTTTGGTAAGAAATAAGTTAATGACCTTCTCAAGTTCTGTCTGTTTATACTTTCGGTGCATTTCCTTATGAAGGTTGTTGTTTTTATTGTGAAATCTCAATTATTTTATTTTTTATTTTTTTGTTGATTATGATATTTTGTTTGAGATTTTTTATTTTTTATTAATTGTGGTATTCTGATAGAGATTGTTTTTTTGGCCATGGTATTGTGATTGACTAAAGCAAATAGTAAAAATAGTAATATTTTTGATCGATGAGAATCTTAGTTCGTTTTGTGTTTCCAGCAAAGAAACAGAAAAACTAACAAAGTTATGGCGGTCACCGAATATACCAGGCATGAACTCAACAGTGGGACCATGCAAGTGAAGATCCGAACTATGTCTGCATTATCACTTCTCTTTTTGTTCTATATAAAAAATTGTTTATCAATTTTCCTTTTTTCCCTTCCTCTTATTGTTATCAAGATTTGAGTTTTTTTTTAATTGGTTATTTGCTAATGCTAGTGGTGCACTCTGATTGCATTCCCTTAAGCCTTATTTGGAAAGTATTGGCAAGTTGTTGATCCACTTGAATTGATCCATTTGCAGGTTGCTTTAACGTCCTTTATCACATAGCAGGTAGTCATATTCAAGAGACCTTACAATTCATTCAATTAGGTTTCTTAGTTATAATTTTAAACATATTTTTCATGCAAAGGGGATATTTTGACGAAGAATATGCAAATATATCGAAAAAGGAGAATATGTATTATGCTGGCTATTGCAAATAATTGATAGTGTTTCAGCTGTTGGAGACATCTATATTGTGACCAACATAATGAAGGTTCATGGATCAATCAACTCATACTGCCTTTTAATGTATCGGTCCCCATTTTCATCAATACATTTAAGGTGTGTTTACGAAATTTCTCATTAATCATAGAAACTGTGTTGGTACAACTCATTATGGGGATCGATATAAATGCTGGCGCAAGTCAGTACGTGTATTTTCACATATAGGTCTACTGCTGAGACATATAGAGACTCTCGGATACGATACATGTGTATGGTTGGCTTTTGCACTTCTGAAAATTTTTAGACACCGTGGGTCATGACACTATAAACTGATAATGAAAATAATGGAAAACTATAAGTATTATTAACATAGGCATTCCTTTGCTTTAATAAAAAACTACTGTTATACAGGTCCATGAATATGATACGGAGTGATCTCAACTTATCCCACTAAATATCACTTAACAGAATAAATCAAACACTTAATCAAGTTTTATGAGACTATCTTTGTTTCTGCAGAACAATGTAGTTATTACTGTTTCCATAATGGAGACTAAGAAACAAGGACATTGACTCCTCTAGAAAACACGATGATGGATTTACATTGTAGTGTAGTTGTAGATAGTATAGTTGTGTTGCTGAAATGAACCTTACAGTCAAGTTAAAAAATGGAAAAGAATAGTTCTCGCGTTCTCTTTTGCTGAAGCATTGGGCGCTCTAGAGAAAAAGGTGATTTTTTTTTCAGTAGTATTGTTGGGTTTTCTCTTTTAGTACATTTTTGGAGTGTTAATGAGTTTTGAGAATTCATTTTGTTTGAGCAATTTAAATATGAAATTTCAGTTTCGGGCTTTTATTCCTATGTGCTTAGTATTATTTTCTTAGTGTCTTAAATCTTAAGACATTAACCAATTTCCTAAAATAATTATTTTAAAAAATTTAATGTTGCCAAAAATATACTAAAAGAATTTCCTAAAATTATTTTAATAATTTTATAATTTCCTAGAACCAAAAATCAATCACAATTTCATCATAAAATTTAAATCAATCATGCATAAAAATTGATTACATAATTAATGAATAAAAAAATGTTTAATGTTTAATGTTTAATGTCCAATATCCGTTTACAACTTTTAGAATCATTCTTTTCCTACAGCTCCATTCTATCAATTAAAACTAAATAAACTAAGATTATGCTTCCAATAAGAATTAAAAATAAAATTGATAACTAACCTTTGATTTTGTCTTTCTTGCAAATAAGATCCCATCCAAAAAGTAAAAAAGTACATAATTGTTAGAACCTGAAACAAAAAATTTTGATATATAATATATTTAATTTTTTCTCTTGATATATAATATATTTATTTTACAAAAATATTTGCAACCACTAATTATGGTGATACGAAGATAATGTAGATTTCTAAACTATCCAAAGGTAAAATATTATAGATTTTATTTGAAAAAAAAAATAAAATTAATTAGATTCCTTAACCAGCGTGAAAAGATACTCAATATTTGTTGGGGAAAAAAATCCAGAACAAGGTGATTCTAGCTATCAAAAATTCATATTTTTTAGATATCAGATTAATACTATTCCAAAATAAAGTCGATTCTCTTTTATGGGATCTCTGGGTTTGGTGTCTATATTTAAAGCATTCGAGCAAATGCCAAATCCGATTATTCTCACGGCGCTTTTAGTTTGTTTTTTTTTCATGCGAATTAGGGTTGTTTGTTTGATATGTACTTTCATTATCTGTGGTCAGGTACCTCGATCTTGCACTATTATAGATATCGTTGCCGAGTATACGTCAAACAATATCAAGGTAAAAAGCGATCAACGTGATATTAACACCATAATTTGATTCTCGATGTTTCCTATTTTGATTTCTTAGTAAAGCGAATAATCAATATCATTGTTTTTGATTTTCTTAATTATTGGTGCATATCTTTTTTTTTTTTTTGACAAATTTGGTAGAAGATAGTAACTAATATCAACACTGATTTTTTTGTTCCCCTCCTTTAGGTTTTTGTTTATGTAATACACAGATTTAACATCGAAAGTTGTTTTTTTTTTTTACAAAATTAGATACAAGCTGACGTATAAAGGGTTTATATATTTCTACATATTTAAGACAATGAATTCATTTAATATCCTTGAGCAGTCTGTCTCTTTGGCAGAGAAGAAAGTTAGTAGTCCATTTTTTTTTTCCAAACTTACATCTTAATATTTCTTGACAAAACTTGAACAAATTATAAAAGCTTGGAATGCTCATGTTAATAAGGCCTACTCTCGAGGAAATGCTCGCCTTAACTAATCTTTAATTATTAGTAGTTATTATGCCACAAAAAAATAAAAATTGACTATCATCAAGAAGAATATTACTTCCATCTTTGTTTTTGTTTTCCTTTTAGTAGATATGTGGGTTCTTTTATAGTTTTGCACTTATTGTACAATTTGCTTACTCGGAATTTTTTCAAATTGATATGCTATTGTGGAGTGCTATTTCGTGTAATATAGATACTTTGTGCACTTTATGCATCGAGTTACCCAACAATGACACCATCCTAAGATTCCGCACTTCATTTACCCTTCACATCATTTGTTACGTATAAAATTGATGAAGCTATTCACAATGATGCGTCACTCAACAAAAAGAAAAATGATCACTTATGAAATCTGGAAACATAGATAAACAAAAGTATAAGTAGATAACTTCTTATTAAAAAACTTTACTTGGTTACCAGTGGTTAGAATTTAGTGACTCTGACCTTATCTTCCAATGTTCCACAAGCAAAAAACAGACCCGTGCATCGCACGGGTTAGAAACTAGTACTATTAGAAATAGTGTTAATCGCCTAACAACGCACCGCCGCTCATCAAAGTTTATGGAAATGAAGATTTCATTTACTGGAATTTTGAGCATCAAAGCTGGAAAAATCCTAGCTTACACCTGGATCATTTTTCTATGGCGGATACGACAATTACATTTCATTTATGGGCCGACCAAAGGAAGGTCCCGAAGCGAAGGATTTCTTTATGGACACTTTTTGATAAAATGAAACATACCTATTAATTACTGATTACATGCATTAAATGTCCTAATAAATGTGTCACTGGTGACATTAAGTTATTTGGGGTTTTACGATTTTACCCTTTGTTTAAAAACCACCATCAACAGTAGGATAGCACAGCAACCTGTTCAATTAATGTAGTAGTATGTTGTTGGAGCTTAGCTTGTTAGGCTTCCAACTAGTTCATGTAATACTCATTATCCAATAATAATAATAAAAAAAAAGTTATATAAATAAAAAAAATATACTTTCACCTTGTTAGAAAAATGGTACTTTCACCCTATGTCAGGAAAAATGATACATTCACTCCCTCCGTGTAGACAAAAATGATACCTTCAGGTCGTGTCTGGAAAAGTAATACTTTTGTCCCGTGTCAAGAAAAACAATACTTCCGCGCCATGTTCGGAAATGATATAGTTTTTGGAAAAATGATACTTCTCCCAATTTCAGGAAAAAATGGTACTTTCACTCCCTCCGTGTAGGGGAAATGAAACTTTCGGTCGTGTATACAAAAATGATACTTTCACTACGTGTCGGGAAAAATGACACATCCGCGCAATGTCGTGGATTTCGTCAGTTTTGGAAAAAGTGATACTTTCTTCCCTGTTTCGGGATTTGGAATTTATCTTCCACAAAAGGATTTAGGAATTTAACTTTGGCTATGGAATCTTTTTTGATGACGCATACGTGCATTGTTGGAAGTTAAACCAAGATATTGGTGAAGTTATTATTGCAAGCAACTAGTCAAGTTGTTCCGATCGAGTGAAGCAACTAGTAGAAGTTGATACTACTTATATGGAAGCCACTGGGTGAAGTCGACGCCGTATTATGGAAACAACTAGATGAAGTTGACATGGCGTGTTTGGTTTGGACGTAAAATAAACTTTTGAAGCAAGGTGTTTTGGTTCTAGAGAGTTCTATATAGAGTTTGGTTTATGTTAGTGTTGATGGTGGTTTTTAGACAAAGGGTAAAATCAGAAACCCCGAATAACCTAATGTCACCGGTGACACATTTATTAGAACATTCAATGCATGTAGTCAGTAATTAATAGGGTATTATTTTTCAAATTAGGGTTACAAACGAACAAAACCCTAATTCCCCTCCGTGCCAATGGCAAATCATGTCAACCACACCTATCCCAAGCTAGCCGTGCCATGCCAAACACACTATGCCTTGGCTCTAGCTATGCTAGTCACACCAAACGCGCCAAAGCATGACTACCATGCCAGCCGCACCCCCGTGCCAATGGCAAATCATGCCAGACGCACTCTGCCTTGTGATTTTTTTTTTTATCGGTAAATAGGCGCTGGTCAATCCTTTGATGAAGGGAAAAAAAACTGCAAAGTTGGCTTTGGCATGGACAATGAATTTCAAGATGTTGGAGGCTTCAGTATTTTAAAATCACAAGCGCCTCTTTACAATCAGATATGGTTGAATTGTGGTCATACTCCTTCAACCAAAGTTATGCCAATCTCGTCTTCTCATATTTTAGTCTATGTTGTAAAGGGCGCTGGACAAAAAGGGTTTTCTTCGGCCTCTTTCCCGACCTCTTTTCAGGTTGGGTTTGCTGGGACATCGATGACGAAGTTTCTGCATCAAAATTGGGAACCATGTATTAGTGCTAATGTTAAAAAGGAACATATAATATATTCATGGGAAAATAAACTCAAGAAAAATAAACTAGTATCAAAACCATTCTTGTGAGATCCAACCTTGAAAAAAACTTAAAAAACCGAATATATAATGTGATTTATGTTTTAATTTAGCTATCAATGTATTTATTTAACGCGGTTTGAATGAAATTTAGAGTTTGTATTATGTTGCTGAAATCTTCTTAAGACTAATCTAAATTAGATGCTATCACCAATGCAATGTTAAAGAGAATTAGCTTAGTCATTCCAAGAGTGCTGAGAAAGCACAAGAAAACTACAAAGTATAAGAGTTAACAAGGGAGTGGTTTAGACGAAAAGGCAAAGTGGATGCAAATGTTGGAAGATTACACGAGAGAATCAAAAGGATTAAAATACTACTAAATATAGTTCACCATACTTGGTATGTTAATTAATGTCTCTCTCTTTGGTGGTTTTGGTGGATGTCTTTAGCTCTACAGGGGAGGTTGGTGGCTTAGTGCAATACTATTAGAAATAGTGTTAATCGCCTACGGGTTGGATACAAAAAAATTATTGAATGAGGTATTTAACTCCAGGGATGAATCGAAAAGAAACCTTTCTTGGTTCTACCTCCTACTTTTGACGAAGAGAATGAATCTTTTTATCGAAGGATCATAAAAAAATCAGTCCAGGATCTCTATGAGAATGACTTGGAAGATCCAAAACCAAAAAGAGTGGTATTTGCTAGCACCTATACAAAAGAAATGTATCGAATCGATTCTTTTATGGAATTCAAAGGGATCAAATAGGAAATGATACGTTGAATCATAGAACTATAATGAAATATGCGATCAACCAACATTTATCGAATTTGAAAAAAGAGTCGAAGAAATGGTTCAATCCTCCTATTTCTCGAACCGAGAGATTCATGTATCGGGATCCTAATGCATATAGATACAAATGGCCCAACGGAGCAAGAATTTCAGGAACATTTGGAACATTTCGTTTCGAAAGGGATGAGCCTTTTTGAAGTAGTGTTGAGTCGATTTCATATTAATCATCTTCTTCTGGAAACCCTAGCTATTCTTAGCATGATATTGGGGAATCTCATTGCTATTACTCAAACAAGCATATAAGTTATCATGCTTGCATATTCATCCATAGGTCAAATCGGATATGTAATTATTGGAATAATTGTTGGAGACTCAAATGATGGATATGCAAGCATGATAACTTATATGATGTTCCATATCTACATGAATCAAGGAACTTTTGCTTGCATTGTATCATTTGGTATACGTACCGGAACTGATAACATTCGAGATTATGCAGGATTATACACGAAAGATAATTTTTTGGCCCTCTCTTTAGCCCTATGTATCTTATCCCTAGTATGTATTCCTCACTAGCGGTTTTTTCGGAAAACTCCATTTATTCTGGTGTGGATGGCAGGCAGGCCTATATTTCTTGGTTTCAACAGGACTTCTTACGAGCGTTGTTTCTATCTACTATTATCTTGATTAAAAATCAGGAACCTAGCTCAGCTGGTCATCCCCGTTCCCGAAAGTTTCATGAGTTCCAAGAGGTCCCAGGTTTGAGCCCCAAATGGCGTAATATTGCAAAAACTAACATGGAAGGTAGAGTTAGTTTGCCCCCCTCTTGACACATTCTCAGCCCCCCCATCCGCTTCGGCTTCCTTGGCTAGGTTACCCATGAGGATCGCTGGTAGGCTAGCACAACAACTTGTTCAATTAATGTAGTAGTATGTTGTTGGAGCTTAGCTTGTTAGGCTTCCAACTAGTTCATGTAATACTCTTTATCCAATAATAATAATAATAATAAGAAAATGTTATACGACGAGATTACATGTTGTCTTTAAATTTTCCCATCTACACATGAAGTCATCAAAAGTAAAGATTCCAAGGTCTTTATACATGGAAGCCCAGTTGTATAGAATTGCTTTAATGTTAATGAGAAACTTCTCATAAGTGATTGATTCTGTCCTAAACACCCTGCAGGCAATACTTGATGAAGATCGACGGTTTTAAACTAAATTTGAGCTTCCAATCGTTCAGAACTTGTATCACTGAATTGGGAGGAGACCATGTTGAATCAAGCAAACCTAAAAAATGCTTCCATAAATCAGCTGCAACCTTGCAACTAATAAAAAGATGGTTAGCTGACTCATCCTCGATGTTGTCACAAAACCTGCATCTACCATTCTCAACTTCCATTCCTCCTCTTTTCAGATTTTCTGCTATAGGAAGACTATTAATCGCAGCTGCCCATACTGTAAGAGAAATTTTGGTGGGAATAGTTTTGTTCCGATCAGTGATTAAAAGAAAATACCTAATTTGTGGGAGTCATGCGTGAATAGAGTGAAGAGTCCGTTAATCCTGTACAAAAAATAGAATAATACAAAACCATTAGGAGTAAGAATTCCAAATTCCAAAAAACAAAAAAACATCAACCAAAAAAAAAAAGTAAAAAAAAACAAAAAACAAAATCATGGGAGCGATATCCAAAATAAATAAATAAAAGCGTTATCATTAACAATTTTGGAAAATACCAAAATAAATGTGGATATCAAAAGTAACAGGGAAGAAAATATTGGAATATGATATCCAAATAAATGTGAATATTGAAATAGAATAATACAAATATACATAATTGTTAGAGCAAGAATTGAAATCTAAATCGAACCACAACGACAACAAAAAAAACATACAAAAATTCAAGCAATAACAAAAAAATAAACTTCATTTTCATATTATTTTTCTTAAACTTTGTTTATACCATAATTAAAAATAAAATACGTCTAAAAATGGAAAATAAATTAATTATGGCCTATTTCTAAGTTAGTGATTTCTTGACATGCAATATATATTTTATACAAAAAAAATCTGCAACATTTAAAAATGGTGATATGGGAATAATGTATTAATATATTTTTTATCCAAAATTAGGAAATTTTAGTAATTTTTAGGGTAATGTTTCCTAAACCATAGATAATTATAGGCTTGGATGCTCTTTATATAAAGCACTCGAGCAAAGGTAGGTCTCATCGTTTTTTTTTTTTGCTTCTTCTAGGGTTTTGTATTTTTTTTTCTCGGTCTTTTTAGCAATATATCTTTTAATGGTGATTTTTGGTTTACTTATTTGGTTAATGGTGATATTTGATCTGCAGGTAATGTTGTACCTCTTCTCACCGTATTGACAATAACTCAAGACACGTGATGATGTCGTGTATTTTATAAGATGATAAATCTAATGTTTTGTTGTGCGGTATTTTTGTTTTGAGATTGTAATTTTATAAGGTGATAAATCTTAGGCTTTGTGGCCGTACTAATAACCACCGGATGTTTTGTATTCTTTTTCCCGATTTTTTTTTGCGGGTGATATGTCATCGCAATGAAGGATAAAACGATGAAATAGAATATTTTGGTTTGCTTTAACCGCATAGTGATCTTTGTTTCTCATTTTTATATGCGGTAATCTTTCGTTTCTTGATATAATCATCACGGTGAAGAATGAAACGATGAGATAAAATCTTTTGGTTCTTATTTTTTTTTGTGGACTGAACTTTGTAACTTTGTTTCTTATTTTTCCCTGCGGTGACCCAACTATACTTTTTTTGCTGTTATAATGTGATCTATCAGATCATACAAACTCTATTAGGAAACCATTTATCTAGGGAGTTCCTTTATATATCCCTAGCAATACTAACGATACCCCATTATTTGGTTAAGTTGGTTATAATTTGTTTATCATGAAAATTGTTTAGTTATTTGAAGTTTTTGACATCTATAACCCCTCTCTAAAATTTGTTGTGGATCGAGGAATATAGAGAAACCACTGTAACTCAATTTATCATCTTTGTTAAATTGTTCTCACTATTACTGCAAGTGACATAATAAGGCATAAGAGCAAGGAAAACAAATATTTGCTTCTTCATTAAAATTTGCATAAAGAGAAGTCTCGATCACAATGTCTCAAAATTTGCTTCTTCATTGAAAAATAAATGTTACAATATACTTAAACTAATTTAGCTTGAGCTTCGCTATTGCAATAAGACGAAGATAGTAACATGAAGAGAGCATAAATTTGGTTTCCATCATACTTAGGAAGTAGCAGTTACAACTCGCCGTTTCCTTTAAAATAAGAAATTGGGGGAACCATTTTTTTTTCCATTTCCCTGCTGCCATGAATGCTTTGATTTGTCTCAACGCATCCAAAGATGCAATTAACATTTCACACCCATACTTTTGACCGTAAACACATCAGAACCCAACACTCAATAGGCTAGGTGTAGCAATTTAAACGGCAACGTAAGGTGATTGCAAGCGAGAGGGATGGATAGAAGTGAGCAAGTGGTAGGAGTCTTATGAACTCGGGGAAGAAAGGTGGGCTAGCATTTGACTGTTGGGGATAGAATCAAAAATGAGAAAAGTAAAGCAAAAATGAGAAGTGACTTCAACGACTGCAAAATTGTTTATACCATTTAATCTATCCGTTAATCTTTATCTCCATCAACAAATCACCATATGCTTTAAAACCCTCATGTCACTTCATAATTTAGTGAATTTCAAACGAAGGAGAAGAAATTGGGTTTATGTTTCCATTTCTCTGTTCGGGGTATGAAGATTTTACACATCAAATGGGGTAGGTAGATAAATTGTTTGGTTACGCATATAAAGGGGTACCATTAGTATTTCTAGGGGTATATAAAGGAATGCCCTTTTCTTTTCTATTTCTTTTTTTCTTTATTTTGCCGTTTCGATGTTTTTCATATTATAATATGTCGGAGGCCTATACATGTCCATTCATTTGCAACTTGCGTGTTAGAAAAGCTCATGCAAATTAGTTTTAAAAATATTTTTCGATGAAAATTAATATTTTTAACGATCCCATGTATTAGAGTTTATTTTTTCTCATTGATATTCCGATTCGTCCTAAATTTCTCAACCATATGTGATTCATGGGTTAATCTATCGAGTTTGGGGTTCATTCTACAATTCCCAAGTACATGTGTGTACATTAACTTGCTAATTCTACATATAACCATTGTGAATCCCCTTTTTTCCACCAAGGATTCCCAAGTATACATATCGATTCTTTAAATAAGTAAAGATTTGATCTCATAGATAAGATCATCATCAGTTTGAAGAGATATTTGAACAAAGTATTTGAAAACAACTAATGTCTGTTCTACTAATTCTCTATATAAAAACAGAGTTTTTTTCGGTTTACGTGGTTAATCGGAGCTTCGGGTTGATTCTGGCCCCACCATTCTAAATTTCACATTAATAGAATTTCAAGAGAATTTTTCAGACTCACAAAATCTTTTCCGGCCAATTACATTCAAGAAAAATATTACCAAAAATAATTAAGTATTACACAATCTTATAAAATTGTTAAAAATACATATAAAATCAGGTAAAATATAATTAATATATAATTTAGATCTAATAATAAAATTCACAAATACATAGAAATAAAATCACATCAAGACATAAATTGTTCATCATGATTTCACCAAAAAAATTTAATCAACCGTGATAAAATAAAAAGAATGTCCAGTGTCCAATTACATTATAGTGTTTACAATTAAACTATTGTTAATTACAATTCCAAACCAATAATAATTAAAGTAATACTAACTAATTAATAATAAGAATCAAAGTATATACATGGATTTATGAACAATTACCCGTTGATCGAACCGTGCTTCCTCTTCCGCAAAAGAAAATGATTGTTAATCCTGTGCAATAAACAAGATACAATATCGTTATAGAAAATCATGACAAACAATAAAACAACATTAAGCAAATCTTTGGGAACGAAAAAAAAAAAATCGGTTTAAAAGCGGACAACAGAAAATGAGTTCTGGTATTAATTTTTCTTAGTATTGTTCTTTCCATAAAAAGATTTAAAAAAATAAAATCACAACGTGTGATTTAGGTATTTGCTATACATGTTAAGAGTGTTGAACGTATTTTTAGTAATTTAATTTGTGTTCATAAGTTTATAACTATAATATAACCCGGGTTTAGGTAATTAATTTTAAAATCTAAAAGAACGTTTTTATATAGAGAATATAGTTTTATAAAATTGAAAAGAAATTGAAAGGAGAGATATTTTTCCTTTTCTACCATGTTACCTTTCAGTCAAGAATAATATGGAATACAACAAGTAAGGTATTACAGCCAAAAGTAATACCAAAATTTCTAAGATTAGCAAAGGAAATATCTTTATAATTTTCTTGGTAAATATGAAACATTAATTCTAGAAATACTAATATCCTCTCTTATATATAAAAACGCTCGAGGAAAAGTCAAAGCTCATATTTTGGGCGTTGCCTCTGTTTTTTGGGTTTGTTTTACAGATGCTCGGGATTTTTTCTTCTGATCGGTGTTTGTCTTTTATTTTTGCAGAATCTAAAAAGATATAGTCGATTGAGCTACTTCTCTACTTCGAAATCAGGTTAGGTGATTTTTCTCTTCCTTCTTACTGTATTGTAAATATTATTTTCGAAAAATTTAATGTTACTTTTTAAGTTGTCGTTTAATGCGGTCGTCTCCAGGGGCAACTCAAAAAATCCAAGTCCTCTTTCCATTGGTGTCTTCCTCAAGGTAATCAAAATCTTCTTTGGTAAGAAATAAGTTAATGACCTTCTCAAGTTCCTCGTCCATTTTATACTTTGGTGCATTTCCTTATGAAGGTTGTTGTTTTTATTGTGAAATCTCAATTATTTTATTTTTTATTTTTTTTGTTGATTATGATATTTTGTTTGAGATTTTTTATTTTTTATTAATTGTGGTATTCTGATAGAGATTGTTTTTTTGGCCATGGTATTGTGATTGACTAAAGCAAATAGTAAAAATAGTAATATTTTTGATCGATGAGAATCTTAGTTCGTTTTGTGTTTCCAGGCAGCAAACAGAAAAACTAACAAAGTTATGGCTGGTCACCCGAATATACCAGGCATGAACTCAACAGTGGGACCATGCAAGTGAAGATCCGAACTATGTCTGCATTATCACTTCTCTTTTTGTTCTATATAAAAAATTGTTTATCAATTTTCCTTTTTTCCCTTCCTCTTATTGTTATCAAGATTTGAGTTTTTTTTAATTGGTTATTTGCTAATGCTAGTGGTGCACTCTGATTGCATTCCCTTAAGCCTTATTTGGAAAGTATTGGCAAGTTGTTGATCCACTTGAATTGATCCATTTGCAGGTTGCTTTAACGTCCTTTATCACATAGCAGGTAGTCATATTCAAGAGACCTTACAATTCATTCAATTAGGTTTCTTAGTTATAATTTTAAACATATTTTTCATGCAAAGGGGATATTTTGACGAAGAATATGCAAATATATCGAAAAAAGGAGAATATGTATTATGCGGCTATTGCAAATAATTGATAGTGTTTCAATTTGTTGGAGACATCTATATTGTGACCAACATATCAAGGTTCATGGATCAATCAACTCATCTTTGCCTTTTAATGTATCGGTCCCCATTTTCATCAATACATTTAAGGTGTGTTTACGAAATTTCTCATTAATCATAGAAACTGTGTTGGTACAACTCATTATGGGGATCGATATAAATGTCAAGCAAGTCGGTACGTGTATTTTCACATATAGGTCTACTTCTTGAGACATATAGAGACTCTCGGATATGATACATGTGTATGGTTGGCTTTTGCACTTCTGAAAATTTTTAGACACCGTGGGTCATGACACTATAAACTGATAATGAAAATAATGGAAAACTATAAGTATTATTAACATCGGCATTCCTTTGCTTTAATAAAAACTACATTGTTATACGGGTCCATGAATATGATACGGAGTGATCTCAACTTATCCCACTAAATATCACTTATGAGAATAAATCAAACACTTAATCAAGTTTTATGAGACTATCTTTGTTTCTGCGCAGGAACAATGTAGTTATTATCTTGTTTTCCACAATGGAGACTAAGAAACAAGGACATTGACTCCTCTAGAAAACACGATGATGGATTTACATTGTAGTGTAGTTGTAGATAGTATAGTTGTGTTCTTTGAAATGAACCTTACAGTCAAGTTAAAAATGGAAAAGAATAGTTCTCGCGTTCTCTTTTGCTGAAGCATTGGGCGCTCTAGAGAAAAAGGTGATTTTTTTTTTCGGTAGTATTGTTGGGTTTTCTCTTTTAGTACATTTTTGGAGTGTTAATGAGTTTTGAGAATTCATTTTGTTTGAGCAATTTAAATATGACATTTCGGTTTCGGGCTTTTATTCCTATGTGCTTAGTATTATTTTCTTAGTGTCTTAAATCTTAAGACATTAACCAATTTCCTAAAATAATTATTTTAAAAAAATTTAATGTTGCCAAAAATATACTAAAAGAATTTCCTAAAATTATTTTAATAATTTTATAATTTCCTAGAACCAAAAATCAATCACAATTTCATCATAAAATTTAAATCAATCATGCATAAAAATTGATTACATAATTAATGAATAAAAAAAAATGTTTAATGTTTAATGTCCAATATCCGTTTACAACTTTTAGAATCATTCTTTTCCTACAGCTCCATTCTATCAATTAAAACTAAATAAACTAAGATTATGCTTCCAATAAGAATTAGAAAAAATAAAATTGATAGTCGTACTAACCTTTGAACCCAGCTGTTGATGGGTGAAAATTACTCTATTAGAATTTGGTAATTTGGGGTGTGATGAGGAATGAATTTAAACCTACAACAAATGCAACTGCGCGGTGAGTGCTTGTAGATTCGAGAGATCAATCTGTGCAAGTCCGGCCTAAACCAAGAAATGGCCGTTCCAGACTTGTTTCGGTCACAAAGTGAAGGAGATGGGGTTGATCTTAGGGAGGAAGCGAAGAAGGTGTTGAGATTGTGAAGGTGTTGGCTTGCTTATGACTTGTGAGAAAAGTGATGGCTTACGGTTAATGTAAGGAGGCTCGGATGTCGATTTTCTGTCTTGCTTTTTTCCTTGTTGTGTTGTTTGAAAATAGGGCGGAGAACCTATTTATACAAGTCATTGAGCCTCATTCACGTTTCTCGTGGGAAGTGGAGGTAGTGGAATGATGGAGTAGTGGAGTTGTGTGTCGGTAGCGCACGACCGGTCTTGCCCACTTCTCCAGTTCATCTCTAACCGTCCATGACTCCCTAACACGTTCTTGTGATGGCGCGTTGCACGCTGCACGCTGTAAACCGCCAGACCAATACCCCGATAAGTATCCCCGGTTTGTGACATGATTGATGTCTGGAATGTGGATCGTGGGTCCACGAAAGATAGCATGTAATCTTGAATTGAATAAGCTGCGTTATTCGAGAAAGTCGATACTTGTGCGGTATCGTGTGTATTTTATGCAGTCTTGCATTACGGTGTGGTAAAGTGATGTGTAATGATGCTCACTAACCAAATAACTCTGACCAGGGTTGTATAACCAATTTGGTGAGGTCGGACGGATGAGATGATGTTTGAGACACTCATCTGCGACCAGTTGATGAAATTAGGGTTTTTAAAGAGTGTGCAAGCATCACTCTTCACCTTGGTCGAAACCAAGCATGGGGAGGATTTTGGAGAAGGACCGACCATACATGCGTGTTGACGGCATGATGGTGTAGGCGCCTTTGTATTCCGTTCCCTCATGAAAGCGCGATCTGGGCCACTCAATTTGGCCGGTAAAGAGGAGTGGTCGAGATCGGTTTGCGGCGAAATCCCTTGCCGCAAAGGAGTTGGAAACCGGCGTGATTTCCCTAGTTTGGGCACGCGTTTGAAGCGACCAACATTGGTTGGTTTTGGTCGATCACACTACCGTGTAGGTGGTAGGTTGGTGTTCACACCTATGTCGATTATCCCATGAAAACGTGATCTAAGCCATTCAAATCATCCGGTGAAGTTGAGCGGTCGAGATCGGTTTAGGATTTGGGAGTGTAACCGCACGAGTTTGGGCGTGCGTTTTGGGTTGGTCGGGAATGATGTGCCTTGGCCGACCGCGTGAGGAGGTAGATGGGCCCACGGTGGTCATGCTTGGTGTGACCGACCCTTGCTCAATCAATCTGTGACCCTCCATTCGTGCCGGAGAAGATGGGACGCGCGTGATGACTTGAAACCCTAATTTTGGCTTTCAAAGCCGCGCGACCATGCTCTTTTGGGCGGACGGTTTTGTTGTAACCGACCACGGTTGGCTTTGACCGATTGGCCAAGTGTGTAGGCGGTCACATGGTGATTGTGTCGACATGCTCCGGGCCCTTTGAGTCTACATCTACACCCTCCATCTATACCTGCGAAGATGGATGGTTGAGACCCGTTTTGCGGCACATGTAATATGCCGCAAACCCTAATTTAGGTTTTCCGTCCATAATGCTTGGTATGGACGGTTTCTTGGCAAGCAAAGGCCAATGGTCGACCATGTGGGTCGGTAGTGTGTATTCCATACACCTTGGGGGTGATGGAATTGATGCGTGGCCATCAATCATGCTTGTGGAGTTGGATGCTAACTGCCGATCGAGATCGTATTTGTGAGGCTAAGGCCGTGTGTATTCCATACGCTTGGGGTGATGGAATTGATCTGTGGTCATCCAATCATGCTTGTGGAGTTGGATGGCTGCGATCGAATCATATTTGGCGAGCTAAGGCCGTGTGTATTCCATACTGGCTTGGGGTGATGGAATTGATCGTAGTCATCAATCATGCTTGTGGAGTTGGATGGCTGCGATCGGATCATATTTGGAGCTAAGGCGTAGTGTGTATTCCAGTCAAGTCAGGGATGATGGAATTGATGCTAGCCATCAATCATGCTTGTGGAGTTGGACCGAGAGGGGCTCAATCGGGCTAGTATAATCAAGTCAATCGGGTCTCGGGCTAGTATAACACAGAATCGGCTGTACGGGTATTTCGTACATGGATTCATTATAGTGCTTGGAGGTTCGTGTTACTCTGTAAAGTAACACTCGTCGTCATGCCACTTTGATAATGAGTACGGGAAATACAAGGCTGATATGAAATTCACGAGGAAGGGATTGTTCTTTGCATGCTCGGCTGGAGGAATTTCATGTATTCACGAGAATGGGATTGTTGCTACATGCTCCATTCTTGGTGAATTAAGTGAGGAGTATCCGTCACTTATAAACGGCTTTATCTTTTACAAGATGTCGGCGCATGATTTTTAAGTTTTTTACAAATTTAACCTTAAATGAAAATCCACCATCAACATTAAGTCCCTGCCTAGCACATAATGGTTACATTATTGTGTGGTAGGCATGAGATGGTGACATGCATACATGAGAAAGACAAGGATAAAAGGAGTTCACCGGAAGAGTGTTGGTCGACCAGCTAGTTTTCCACGCCGTCGCGCTTGTATGGAATCCCTGGTGGGGCCGGTTTCTTTCTTTGGGTATTCGAATCAACAAAAGGAAACCAAATAAGGGAGGAATCCTTCTTCTATTGGGATTCTTCTAAATTTTGTCTATAAAAGAGACAAGACCCCTCTCCTTTCCTCACGAATTTTTCTTTGTTGCTTTTTGCTCTCGCCCGCAACTTTGCTGCTGCCGCTTCTTTGCGGAGCAATCGCAGGGAAACCACCGCCCGTTGCAGGAGTTGCTCCCGTCCGGCCGCTCAAGGTAGGTTTCGCTCATTTTTTTTTTTTTTTTTTTTTAACGGTCAAACCCTAGTTTCGTTAGGTAAATACCTCTTGTAAGACATATGCATGCTTAGCTTTCTCCACCATTTGGCTTGAATCCCGTAGACATGATTCCCACGAATAAAGAAAATCGTATGATGCATACGGATGAATGAATGCGGGCCGCCGTGTATGCTTAGGAACGTGGGTCTTACTCACACATGCTTGGCTGAAATTTGCATTGAACTTGAAATTTGTACGGTGAAACTTGCACCGGTCTTGAAATCAATGCCGGGCCCGACTTGAAAGTTATCTAAAGGAGAACTTAAAATCAATATTAGACCGAAACTTGTATGATGTTTGGACCGGCCATTGTGTGAGTTGTGTCTTGCCGTGTGTGACGTACAAGTTCTAACCTGTCTTTTATTTCATTGTGGTAGAAAAGAACTTGTCGATATGTCTTGAAGATAATCTTTGGTGCCAAGTCGGGAAGTGTTGATAGCTTCAAAGATATGCCGAACATCAATGATGAGTTGTTCACCTTGCCTTTTCCAAATATTAGGAAGCATCCTTCTCATAAGATAGTCTTGCTTTAGGTTCGGAAAATATGGATCTTTGATCCATTCTCTTCTTAGCACTTGTGATGAGATTTTGTCTCCAGAGAAACGAATATCCACCTTCTCCTATTGACTTCAAGATTTGCCATGCTCCAGCTGGGTTCTTACGAAGGATGGATGAGACGCATGTTGAGTAATAAGGGCATTAAGGACAATTTGACCAAAGCACAAATTCTCGATGCGGTCATGGCATCTGCTACCCTCGAAATTAGGAAAGACACCGCGGGCTTGATCACCTTCATTTCTCGGTGGCGTATTTTCACTCACTGACCATATCTAGATGGGGAGAGATGACTATTACTTTGGAGAGTGTGGCCGCATTAATGAACACTGCACTGTTCTTAGGAAGTCTTTTTACGAGCTCTACGATGCGGAGCAAAGTAATTATGATGCTATACTTCAAAAGGTGGAGGGATTCGAGAGTCTGGACAAGGAGGAGAGAAAGGATGCGAGATGCTTTTATACTTGGTGGGTTTGAGTGGTCTTGCGAGTTGGAAAACGAGCTCGGCGTGATTGCGTTCTGTCTTTATGGCTATCCGGGGATATATTTGATGATGGTTGGGGAAGAAGACCATAAGAGATGAGCTTGTTAAGATTGCTATAAAGGCTGGCGCGCGGGCGAAGTTCTTCCTCTAGCTGCATTGTTCCTTGGATCATTGTATTCTCATCCCGGACGCTTTAGCAATGGATATGCACGTTTCTAACGGGTACAAGAGGGTGGAGTCGCACGTTCTTCGCTTTTCTTGAGCGCTCTTATGGGAACACTTGGAAGTTATGCTCTACTCCCTGCACCTTCACTCGTTAACTTGTATGGCGGCTCGAGAATACTCCGATGGAATAAGAAGCGTCCTAAAGCCGGTGCGAAACTTGTGGAGATATTTGACAACATTTCTTAGTAGATTTTCGTCCATGGGGGCGATTCACTCTTCCATCATTCACCAAAGACCTTTGCTTGACGATCTGGCGTTGTGTTGTGTACCGATGTTGAGACCATGAGATGCGGGGAAATTATTTACATGCGCAGCTGCATTCCGGATATGTCCGTCTCTATTCAACGGAGAATTTTACGTGACTCAGTACAACATTGATGAGGGCTGCTCGCCGGATGGGATTTGATCGGGGTGTCCCATTTATCCGTCCACTAGGGGCTCAGGAAGAATCCCTTCCACAAATTCTTGGCGCCAATGTGTTCTTAGGCCAGGGTGAGCCTTCCCTTACGGCCTATTGGGAGAAACCCGGTGGTGACCGACGGTATAAAGAATTTTGGAAACAAGCTGTTGATCTTCGAGAAATTTTCGAAGAGTGTTGTGACGAATTCCGTAGTGAGCCATCTTCGACGTCTTGACAAAGCATTTCGGTTGAAGCCACTTCCATCCAAGCGGACAAGAGGCGAGGTTGCAGTCCCCAAGTAGGAGAGAGACCTAAGAGGCAAGCATGCGGTCGGTAATCCTCAATTCTTCTAATATGCAGGTATTTAAACCTCCTCCCATCGGTTCTTTCATTTCTCCGGTGTAAGTTCTTCTAAAACGATCCTTGTTTTAAATCGGGGAATTTCGAAAGATAATGCCTTCACAAAGGTTGCACGCATTCAAGACGGGAATTCAAGGTCACCATCTTTGAGAAGTCGGTGGTACGGACCTTCATCTTTGAGAAGTCGGTGGTACGGACCTTCATCTTTGAGAAGTCGGCGGTACGGACCTTCATCTTTGAGAAGTGCGGCGGTACGGACCTTCATCTTTGAGAATGTGCAGCGGTACCGCTCCTTTTACGACAATGACGAGAGATGATGCAAGCTCGGTTGAACAAGGCGCTTTCCTTAGTGATCTTGTCGACGGGGTCGTGACGGAAATCAACACCCAGTGAAATAGATCTGTAAGGAATGCAAGAGAGACGGTGGCAGCTTGCGGTTGAGACGGCTCCCCTTGACATCCATCTGGCAGGCTCCGGACCGTATGGCTATTGTGGTGACTTCTTACGAAAGGCTTTCCTGACTGACAAGACTCCATGGTCGTCGAATTTGCGGTGATGCGGCACTGGGGCTTTGTTCGATCCTCCTTTTTTGTCCCTTATCCAGGTCATGTGTTGGTCGGTGGATTCAGCGTGCTTAGGTTCGGTTTGAAAAGTTGTACACGACAATCTGGAAGAAACACGGCCATATTGCTACCCTTGAAGCTCGGGAGTCGTCTGGCATTGGTCAACCGCGTCCAGAAGCTTTAGTTTCCATCCGGGGATGAGCGTTGCGGCTTGGTGGAACGGTTTCCGAAGAAGTGGTTGAAGATTGGAGGTGCCATCGGGACGTGTTTGCGCGATACGGCTTCAATGCTCCCTGGTTCTTCAAAGGGTTCTCGAGATTCGGGAGCTCGAAACTACATGATGAAGTCCCTTAGCGGATTTGTGTTGCTCGTCGGGAAGAAGAGGTTGAGAGGTTGTCTAAGGCTGGGTGAAGCGAGGCCGTGCTCCAAAGGATGAAAACCGCCCTTGCCCCGGAAGGATGAGTTCTTCTTTGAAGGACTTCCCTGAAGTATTTGTGCTATATACTGGCGTTTTCTCTTATATGCTTTTCTTTTTTGAGTGATAGTGAGGATTTTCTTTGACTTTAGGTTTTGGTTTAATAGGTAATTGAATTGGCTTATTTTGAGATAGTTTTGTGAACAACCCTTTTGAAAGATATTATGTTAAATGAGATTTGCATCTTGGTCATGAAGGATTGCACATATGAAATTGCAAATGTTACGTAAAGGGGAGGTACGGATGGAAACAAACATGGTGTTTGATCTTGAGCCTCTTTCTCTATGTGCGGGATGCTAAGTCCCCAGTGAATTCTAAACTATCTTTCTTGTAAAGTTGTTGAGTAAAACTTACTTGCCTTTTGAAGCCTCACTTATACCAAACCGGAGTAGTCTCTAAGAAAATCCTGCAAGCTATCTCTTTGGACCAAGCTTCTCTGAACAATGCGCTTCAAAGCGTTGCATTCAGCTTTGGTGGGGTGATGAAGGAACCGGTGGTAATGACAGTACCTCGGGTCCATTACTTCTTGATTAGTAGGTGGACGCCATACCGGGGGTAGCTCCACCTCTCCATTTCGCACCCACATTTCAGCGACTCAGAATCTCCTCCGTTGGGAAGGGGAAATGTAAGTACCTTGAGTTTGGCTTTTCTGCATTAGCGGGCGTTGTGATGTCTCTCCGTGGCCTTGATGTGGAGGAGGGGATGAAGTCGGAGGATTTGCGAGTGCCATCACATCTGCGGATCGCTTGCCTAGGCAGAGGGACGTGGAAGATGTCGCAATGTCACTGCTTTGAGTGGCCAAGATTGAACGTTCCCATCCTCCGTATTCAGGCATTTCACGATTGATTTCTCCTTCCTCGAGTATTTCTCGATCGGTTGAAAAGTCGCCGCGGATTGGACAGTCTTAAGGCTTGATAAGAGTTTTGAGATATAAATCCTCTAGTAGGGCTCCATAGGCTGCGGGCTCCCTTTCTTTATCGGCGAGACGTCGTAGTACTCGGACAAGTCTCTTCCTCCGTTTGGACCATGTTGTCCATCTCTTGATTAAATGCTGCGATTATGTGCTCCTCTTGCTTCTCCCTTTGGTAAAGGTGCGATCCACGGCTAAGGATTCACCGTTTCTTGCGGAGCGGATGCATCCTTCTCGTAATTGTCTTTGCCATGTCATTCAAAAAGGCGGAATGTCTTGCTCTGCCTCTGGTGATCCGGCTTGATTTGCCAAGACATCCTCCGGCATTCAGCTATGCTTCCCATGATATACGAACACTTTGTAGTTTCCGGATACATTGCGAGATGGGCCGAGAAATTGAGGATTCAATTTTATGCAACCGATAGATCAATCTCCCACTTTGTGGTCGCCAATTGTTGATGGGTGAAAATTACTCCTAGAATTTGGTAATTTGGGGTGTGATGAGGAATGAATTTAAACCTACAACAAATGCCTTTGCGGTGAGTGCTTGTAGATTCGAGAGATCAATCATGTGCAAGTCCGGCCTAAACCAAGAAATGGCCGTTCCAGACTTGTTTCGGTCACAAAGTGAAGGAGATGGGGTTGATCTTAGGGAGGGAAGCGAAGAAGGTGTTGAGATTGTGAAGGTGTTGGCTTGCTTATGACTTGTGACTTTAAAAGTGAGAAGATGGTTAATGTATAGGAGGCTATCAACATTGATTTTCTGTCTTGTTTTTCCTTGTTGTTGTTTGAAAATAGGGCGGAGAACCTATTTATACAAGTCATTGAGCCTCATTCACGTTTCTCGTGGGAAGTGGAGGTAGTGGAATGATGGAGTAGTGGAGTTGTGTGTCGGTAAGCACGACCCGGTCTTGCCCACTTCTCCGGTTCATCTCTAACCGTCCATGACTCCCTAACACGTTCTTGTGATGGCGCGTTGCCGCAGCTGCACGCTTTGTAAACCGCTTGAGACCAATACCCCAGTAAGTATCCCCGGTTTGTGACATGATTGATGTCGGAATGTGGATCGTGGGTCCACGAAAGATAGCATGTAATCTTTGAATTGAATAAGCTGCGTTATTGAGAAAGTCGAATACTTGTGCGGTATCGTGTGTATTTTATGCGAGTCTTGCATTACGGTGTGGTAAAGTGATGTGTAATGACTGCTCACTAACCAAATAACTCTGACCGAGGGTTGTATAACCAAGTGGTGAGGTCGGACGGATGAGATGATGTTTGAGACACTCATCTGCGGCCAGATTGATGAAATTAGGGTTTTTAAAGAGGTGTGCAAGCATCACTCTTCACCTTAGTCGAAACCAAGCATGGGAAGGATTTTGGAGAAGACCGACCATACATGCGTGTTGACGGCATGATGGTGTAGGCGCTCGTATTCCGTTCCCTCATGAAAGCGCGATCTGGGCCACTCAATTTGACCGGTAAAGAGGAGTGGTCGAGATCGGTTTGCGGAAATCCCTTGCCGCAAAGGAGTTGGAAACCCAGCGTGATTTCCCTAGTTTGGGCACGCGTTTGAAGCGACCAACATTGGTTGGTTTTGGTCGATCACACTACCGTGTAGGTGGTAGGTTGGTGTTCACACCTATACGATTATCCCATGAAAACGTGATCTAAGCCATTCAAATCATCCGGTGAAGTTGAGCGGTCGAGATCAGTTTAGGATTTGGGAGGTGTAACCGCACGAGTTTGGGCGTGCGTTTTGGGTTGGCCGGGAATGATGAGCCTTGGCCGACCGCGTGAGGAGGTAGATGGGCCCACGGTGGTCATGCTGGTGTGACCGGCCTTGGTTAATCCAATCTGTGACCCTCCATTCGTACCGGAGAAGATGGACGCGCGTGATGACTTGAAACCCTAATTTTGGCTTTCAAAGCCGCGCGGCCATGCTCTTTTGGGCGGACGGTTTTGTTGTAACCAACCACGGTTGGCTTTGACCGATTGGCCAAGTGTGTAGGCGGTCACATGGTGATTGTGTCGACATGCTCCGGGCCCTTTGAGTCTACATCTACACCCTCCATCTATACCTGCGAAGATGGATGGTTGGGACCGTTTTGCGGCACATGTAATATGCCGCAAACCCTAATTTAGGGTTTTCCGTCCATAATGCTTAGTATGGACGGTTTCTTGGCAAGCAAAGGCCAATGGTCGACCATGTGGGTCGGTAGTGTGTATTCCATACACTTGGGGGTGATGGAATTGATGCGTGGCCATCCAATCATGCTTGTGGAGTTGGATGACTGCGATCGAGATCGTATTTGCGAGGCTAAGGCCGTGTGTATTCCATACCTTGGGGGTGATGGAATTGATCCGTGGTCATCCAATCATGCTTGTGGAGTTGGATGACTGCGATCAGATCATATTTGGCAGGCTAAGGCCGTGTGTATTCCATACACCTTGGGGGTGATGGAATTGATCGTGGTCATCCAATCATGCTTGTGGAGTTGGATGACTGCGATCGAATCATATTTGGCGAGCTAAGGCCGTGTGTATTCCATACACGCTTGGGGTGATGGAATTGGGGCTAGTCATCAATCATGCTTGTGGAGTTGGGCTGCGATCGAATCATATCGGATCATAGTAGGATGCTCAGATCGAGCTAGTATCAAGTCAGGATGCTCAATCGGGCTAGTATAACACCGAGAATCGGCACATGCGGGTATTTCGTACATGGATTCATTATAGTGCTTGGAGGTTCGTGTTACTCAGTAAGAGTAACACTCGGTCGTCATGCCACACCGATAATGAGTACAGGAAATACAAGGCTGATATGAAATTCACGAGGAAGGGATTGTTCTTTGCATGCTCCGGCTGGAGGAATTTCATGTATTCCAGAGAATGGGATTGTTGCTACATGCTCCATTCTTGGTGAATTAAGTGAGGAGTATCCGTCACTTATAAACGGCTTTATCTTTTACAAGATGTCAGCGCATGATTTTTCTGGTTACTTACAAATTTAACCTTAAATGAAAATCCACCATCAACACCAGCGTTTTGTCTTTCTTGCAAATAATTTTTTTGGCGATCCCATCCAAAAGTAAAAAAAGTACATAATTGTTAGAACCTGAAACAAAAAATTTTGATATATAATATATTTAATTTTTTCTCTTGATATATAATATATTTATTTTACAAAAATATTTGCAACCACTAATTATGGTGATACGAAGATAATGTAGATTTCTAAACTATCCAAAGGTAAAATATTATAGATTTTATTTGAAAAAATAAATAAATTAATTAGATTCCTGAACCAGCGTGAAAAGATACTCAATATTTGTTGGGGAAAAAATCCAGAACAAGGTGATTCTAGCTATCAAAAATTCATATTTTTTAGATATCGATTAATACTATTCCAAAATAAAGTCGATTCTCTTTTATGGGATCTACGGGTTTGGTGTCTATATTTAAAGCATTGAGCAAATGCCGAATCCGATTATTCTCACGGCGCTTTTAGTTTGTTTTTTTTCATGCGAATTAGGGTTGTTTGTTTGATATGTACTTTCATTATCTCAAGGGTCGTACCTCGATCTTGCACTATTATAGATATCGTTTGCGAGTATACGTCAAACAATATCAAGGTAAAAGCGATCAACGTGATATTAACACCATAATTTGATTCTCGATGTTTCCTATTTTGATTTCTTAGTAAAGCGAATAATCAATATCATTGTTTTTGATTTTCTTAATTATTGGTGCATATCTTTTTTTTTTTTTTGACAAATTTGGTAGAAGATAGTAACTAATATCAACACTGATTTTTTTGTTCCCCTCCTTTAGGTTTTTGTTTATGTAATACCTGATTTAACATCGAAAGTTGTTTTTTTTTTACAAAATTAGATACAAGGCTGACGTATAAAGGGTTTATATATTTCTACATATTTAAGACAATGATTTCATTTAATATCCTTGAGCAGTCTGTCTCTTTGGCAGAGAAGAAAGTTAGTAGTCCATTTTTTTCTTCCAAACTTACATCTTAATATTTCTTGACAAAACTTGAACAAATTATAAAAGCTTGGAATGCTCATGTTAATAAGGCCTACTCTCGAGGAAATGCTCGCCTTAACTAATCTTTAATTATTAGTAGTTATTATGCCACACAAAAATAAAAATTGACTATCATCAAGAAGAATATTACTTCCAGCTTTGTTTTTGTTTTCCTTTAAGTAGATATGTGGGTTCTTTTATAGTTTTGCACTTATTGTACAATTTGCTTACTCGGAATTTTTTCAAATTGATATGCTATTGTGGAGTGCTATTTCGTGTAATATAGATACTTTGTGCACTTTATGCATCGAGTTACCCAACAATGACACCATCCTAAGATTCCGCACTTCATTTACCCTTCACATCATTTGTTACGTATAAAATTGATGAAGCTATTCACAATCTTCACGTCACTCAACAAAAAGAAAAATGATCACTTATGAAACTGGAAACATAGATAAACAAAAGTATAAGTAGATAACTTCTTATTAAAAAACTTTACTTGGTTACCGGTGGTTAGAATTTAGTGACTCTGACCTTATCTTCCAATGTTCCACAAGCAAAAAAACACACCCGTGCATCGCACGGTTAGAAACTAGTACTATTAGAAATAGTGTTAATCGCCTAACAACGCACCGCCGCTCATCAAAGTTTATGGAAATGAAGATTTCATTTACTGGAATTTTGAGCATCAAAGCTGAGGAAAATCCTAGCTTACACCTGGATCATTTTTCTATGGCAGACGCACAATTACATTTCATTTATTGGGCCGACCAAAGGAAGGTCCCGAAGCGAAGGATTTCTTTATGGACACTTTTTGATAAAATGAAACATACCTATTAATTACTGATTACATGCATTAAATGTCCTAATAAATGTGTCCTTTGGTGACATTAAGTTATTTGGGGTTTTACGATTTTACCCTTTGTTTAAAAACCACCATCAACGGTAGGATAGCACAAAGCAACTTTGTTCAATTAATGTAGTAGTATGTTGTTGGAGCTTAGCTTGTTAGGCTTCCAACTAGTTCATGTAATACTCATTATCCAATAATAATAATAAAAAAAAAGTTATATAAATAAAAAAAATATACTTTCACCTTGTTAGAAAAATGGTACTTTCACCCTATGTCAGGAAAAATGATACATTCACTCCCTCCGTGTAGACAAAAATGATACCTTCAGGTCGTGTCTAGAAAAGTAATACTTTTGTCCCGTGTCAAGAAAAACAATACTTTCGCGCCATGTTCGGAAATGATATTTTCGCCTAGTTTTTGGAAAAATGATACTTCTCCCAATTTCAGGAAAAATGGTACTTTCACTCCCTCCGTGTAGGGGGAAATGAAACTTTCGCGTCGTGTATACAAAAATGATACTTTCACTCTGTGTCAGGAAAAATGACACATCCGCGCAATGTCAGGATTTCGTCCAGTTTTTGGAAAAGTGATACTTTCTTCCCGTTTCAGGATTTAGGAATTTATCTTCCACAAAAGGATTTAGGAATTTAACTTTGGCTATGGAATCTTTTTTGATGACGCATACGTGCATTGTTGGAAGTTAAACCAAGATATTGGTGAAGTTATTATTGGAAGCAACAAGTCGAAGTTGTTGCTGACTGAGTGAAGCAACTAGTAGAAGTTGATACTACTTATATGGAAGCCACTGGGTGAAGTCGACGCCGTATTATGGAAACAACTAGATGAAGTTGACATGGCGTGTTTGGTTTGGACGGAAAATAAACTTTTGAAGCAAGGTGTTTTTGTTCTAGAGAGTTCTATATAGAGTTTGGTTTATGTTAGTGTTGATGGTGGTTTTCAGACAAAGGGTAAAATCGTAAAACCCCGAATAACCTAATGTCACCGGTGACACATTTATTAGAACATTCAATGCATGTAGTCAGTAATTAATAGGGGGTATTTTTTCAAATTAGGGTTACAACGAACAAAACCCTAATTCCCCTCCGTGCCAATGGCAAATCATGTCAACCACACCTATCCCAAGCTAGCCGTGCCATGCCAAACACACTATGCCTTAGCTCTAGCTATGCTAGTCACACCAAACGCGCCAAAGCATGACAACCATGCCAGCCGCACCCCCGTGCCAATGGCAAATCATGCCAAACGCACTCTGCCTTGTGATTTTTTTTTTATCGGTAAATAGGCGCTGGTCAATCCTTTGATGAAGGGAAAAACAACTGCAAAGTTGGCTTTGGCATGGACAATGAATTTCAAGATGTTGGAGGCTTCAGTATTTTAAAATCACAAGCGCCTCTTTACAATCAGATATGGTTGAATTGTGGTCATACTCCTTCAACCAAAGTTATGCCAATCTCGTCTTCTCATATTTTAGTCTATGTTGTAAAGGGCGCTGGACAAAAAGGGTTTTCTTCGGCCTCTTTCCCGACCTCTTTTCGGAGTTGGGTTTCTTTGGGACATCGATGGACGAAGTTTCTGCATCAAAATTGGGAACCATGTATTAGTGCTAATGTTAAAAAGGAACATATAATATATTCATGGGAAAATAAACTCAAGAAAAATAAACTAGTATCAAAACCATTCTTGTGAGATCCAACCTTGAAAAAAAACTTAAAAAACCGAATATATAATGTGATTTATGTTTTAATTTAGCTATCAATGTATTTATTTAACGCGGTTTGAATGAAATTTAGAGTTTGTATTATGTTGCTGAAATCTTCTTAAGACTAATCTAAATTAGATGCTATCACCAATGCAATGTTAAAGAGAATTAGCTTAGTCATTCCAAGAGTGCTGAGAAAGCACAAGAAAACTACAAAGTATAAGAGTTAACAAGGGAGTGGTTTAGACGAAAAGGCAGTGGTTCTGCAAATGTTGGAAGATTACACAGAGAATCAAAAGGATTAAAATACTACTAAATATAGTTCACCATACTTGGTATGTTAATTAATGTCTCTCTCTTTGGTGGTTTTGGTGGATGTCTTTAGCTCTATAGGGGAGGTTGGTGGCTTAGTGCAATACTATTAGAAATAGTGTTAATCGCCTACGGGTTGGATACAAAAAATTTATTGAATGAGGTATTTAACTCCAGGGATGAATCGAAAAAGAAACCTTTCTTGGTTCTACCTCCTACTTTTGACGAAGAGAATGAATCTTTTTATCGAAGGATCATAAAAAAATCAGTCCGGATCTCCTGCGGGAATGACTTGGAAGATCCAAAACCAAAAAGAGTGGTATTTGCTAGCACCTATACAAAAGAAATGTATCGAATCGATTCTTTTATGGAATTCAAAGGGATCAAATAGGAAATGATACGTTGAATCATAGAACTATAATGAAATATGCGATCAACCAACATTTATCGAATTTGAAAAAGAGTCAGAAGAAATGGTTCAATCCTCCTATTTCTCGAACCGAGAGATTCATGTATCGGGATCCTAATGCATATAGATACAAATGGCCCAACGGGAGCAAGAATTTCCAGGAACATTTGGAACATTTCGTTTCTGAGCAGATGAGCCTTTTTGAAGTAGTGTTCAGTCGATTTCATATTAATCATCTTCTGGAAACCCTAGCTATTCTTAGCATGATATTGGGGAATCTCATTGCTATTACTCAAACAAGCATGAAGCATATGCTTGAATATTCATCCATAGGTCTAATCGGATATGTAATTATTGGAATAATTGTTGGGGACTCAAATGATGGATATGCAAGCATGATAACTTATATGATGTTCCATATCTACATGAATCAAGGAACTTTTGCTTGCATTGTATCATTTGGTATACGTCTGGGCTGATAACATTCGAGATTATGCAGGATTATACACGAAAGATAATTTTTTGGCCCTCTCTTTAGCCCTATGTATCTTATCCCTAGTATGTATTCCTCTACTAGCAGGTTTTTTCGGAAAACTCCATTTATTCTGGTGTGGATGGCAGGCAGGCCTATATTTCTTGGTTTCAACAGGACTTCTTACGAGCGTTGTTTCTATCTACTATTATCTTGATTAAAAATCAGGAACCTAGCTCAGCTGGTCATCCCCGTTCCCGAAAGTTTCATGAGTTCCAAGAGGTCCCAGGTTTGAGCCCCAAATGGCGTAATATTGCAAAAACTAACATGGAAGGTAGAGTTAGTTTGCCCCCTCTTGACACATTCTCAGCCCCCATCCGCCGGCTTCCTTGGCTAGGTTACCCATGAGGATCATCTGGTAGGCTAGCACAACAACTTGTTCAATTAATGTAGTAGTATGTTGTTGGAGCTTAGCTTGTTAGGCTTCCAACTAGTTCATGTAATACTCTTTATCCAATAATAATAATAATAATAAGAAAATGTTATACGACGAGATTACATGTTGTCTTTAAATTTTTCCCATCTACACATGAAGTCATCAAAAGTAAAGATTCCAAGGTCTTTATACATGGAAGCCCAGTTGTATAGAATTGCTTTAATGTTAATGAGAAACTTCTCATAAGTGATTGATTCTGTCCTAAACACCCTGCAGGCAATACTTGATGAAGATCGACGGTTTTAAACTAAATTTGAGCTTCCAATCGTTCAGAACTTGTATCACCGAATTGGGAGGAGACCATGTTGAATCAAGCAAACCTAAAAAATGCTTCCATAAATCAGCTGCAACCTTGCAACTAATAAAAAGATGGTTAGCTGACTCATCCTCGATGTTGTCACAAAACCTGCATCTACCATTCTCAGTTTCCATTCCTCCTCTTTTCAGATTTTCTGCTGTAGAAAGACTATTAATCGCAGCTGCCCATACTGTAAGAGAAATTTTGGTGGGAATAGTTTTGTTCCATACATACTTGTGAGGGAAGGTAGTCGTATTACTTGTTTCATCACCACTGTCATGAAAATCCTCGTATGTTTGTTGTGAAGAGAATTTGGTGTTGCTTGTATCGCCGTTTTTCCACTCTCGCATGTCTTCTTCACTTTCTAATTCATTGGGCTCACCAATTAGATTCAAGAGCTGAGATATTTCTGCAATTTCATCTTCTTTCAGCCTTCTTTTGAAACCCATATCCCATGCCTTATGGTTGACATCACTTGTATTCACCATTTCTTTGACAACAACACCTTTTTTCTTGGTTACTTTCCAGATTTTTGGAAACCTTTCTTTAAGTGGCTTGTCCATTTTCCATTTATCATCCCAAAATAAGCTTTTATCCCCACAAGAAGTAATAATTTTCATTCCATGTTTAAGAAGTGGGAGTCTTTTCAGAATCCCTTTCCACACCCCGCATCCATGGTTTTTCCTTGTTTCATTTGGTACCCACGCCTCTGAATTCCCTTCAAATTTTTTGAGGATGATTTGCCTCCATAAGGCGCTTTTATCTTCGCCAAAACGCCACAACCATTTAGTTAAAAGAGCATCATACATTGTTCGCAAACATTTCAGTCCTAACCCTCCCTTCTTTTTTGACTTGAGCACCTTTTTCCATTTGACCCAATGCACTTTCTTTACATTTTCACTATCACCCCATAGGAAGTTCCTCAAAATTCGTTCAATGGTAGCCGTCACCGATGCAGGAATTGAGAATATAGACATATAGTAAATCGGAAGCGAGCTTAAAACATACTTCACGAGCACCAATCGACCACCCTTAGATAGATACTTTCTTTTCCGTGGAGATGGCCTTTTCTTCAATTTATCAATGATCGGATCCCATAACTCTTTGGTTCTGGTTGTGGCTCCAATTGGAACCCCAAGGTAAGTAAGTGGTAGCTGCCCTTTCTCACAACCCAATATGCTTGCACAAAGGTCACTAATATTCTCCCCATCTGCCACTCCCATCACCACAGATTTATCCAAATTTATTTTGAGCCCTATTATTTCGTTAAGTGTGCAAATCACGCCTTTTAACTCTTGCATTTGATTGGGGCATGCATCAAGGAAACATATGGTGTCGTCCGCAAATTGTAAGTGTGTTATCTATGTTCCATTTTCTTTAGTCGAGAAACCGTTGATTAGATTGTTTTGCTGGGCTTTCTTCATGAGGCTATTGAACACCTCGGCCACCACAAGAAAAAGAAACGGCGACAATGGGTCCCCTTGCCGTATTCCACGAGAACCCTTAAAGAATCCTGTTGCTGCCCCGTTGATTAAAACCGAAAATTTTGTATCTCTGTTGCAACTTTTGATCCACCCGAAACCCATTTTCCTACTGATTTTTTCAATTATTTTCCAGTTGACGTGATCGTAAGCTCTTTCCATGTCAATCTTACAAACAATGGCTGGTTTCTTTGCTTGCAATCTCGACTCGATACATTCTGCAGCGATGAGTATCCCATCTAAGATTTGTCTATCGGCAATGTAGGCACCTTGTTGTCTTGAAATCACTTGTGGTAACACCTTCTTTAACCTATTCGCCAGTACTTTCGAAAATTATACGAAAGAAAAAGAAAGAGTCCGAAGGAATGGTTGGTGCAGCAGAAGCACAAGGAGTTTAAATTCAGTGTTTGTTGAAAATATTTGATGTGAACTATGCGTTGTTGAGATATTATCTGATGATTAATGGTGAAATGTTTCAAGAAGTTTCTAAGATTAATGCAAGCGCTGTTCATGGTATTAGCAGATAAAAATCATTATATGTACCAATGGAGATGGTTCCTCTGCTGGAAATGGTAGCCGTAGTGACGCTGCCGCCATTTGAAGTAGATGTTGAGTAGCCTGTGGAAAATTGTCTTCCCAATCTCCACTGATCACAAACCTATCTAATTTTGAAAGAATTGGATCGAATTGCATATTTGACCATGTATAGCAACCACCTAGCAGAGGCAAATCTACTAGTTCATTAATTCTCATGAATCTATCAAACAATTCCACGTGATTATCCAAAGACACTGGCCTGTTTCTTTCATTGATGAATCTTAAGCAGTTGAAATCCCCACCAAAACCCCATCACCACATCAATTAAGAAATCCCCACAGTGGATTGGTAAGGGCAGCTGCTTGGAGAAACTCCTAATGCTGAGGACATGTCTCCCATTTCTTTGTTTTTACCCTTCAGTAGACCACACGTGCAGTGAGAGTAAACAAGAGAATTGTGGTCTATGCAATGGTTTCTGCAGTGATAAGAAGTGATGCTGATATATAGAAATAGCAGGCCAGCCATATTTAGTTGTTTTCGTCGCAAACACCAGTTATGCAACAACTTAGGTGTTTATTCCTCGGATGATCGAAATACGCTTGTACTTTCTACAAAAGCACTAAAATAGTATCATTGGCCAAAATATCGAGTCCTATCTAATATAAATATGGTATAAAATGTAACACTTACGTGCTTATCAGCTATGTTGTAAAAGGCAAGCGCCTTTGGCGCTTAAGCAAAGCGCTGTTCATGGTATTAGCAGATAAAAATCATTATATGTACCAATGGAGATGGTTCCTCTGCTGGAAATGGTAGCCGTAGTGCAAGTGGATTTGCTACAAGAGCCATGAATGAAATTGCACAAGTATACAAGACGCTGCCGCCATTATTTCAAACTGTGGAGGAACAGACTGGAATGACTCCATCTGTGTGGTTGGATGGACGTACTCCTAACATTCAAAAGCGAGATTGATCGTGGGTTTTACGTTGGGCTAAATAGCATTTTGTTCTCGAAACAGTGATTTTAATTAGCCTTAAGGATGTGCTGAACATTTAAACAGGTTATTGCCATAACACTTATTTTCATGATATTGATCATGCAAGCAAGTGACCACATAAGAAAAACTACGGACATGCATGCTTTATAATGCAAGAATATAATCATTCCCACCAGAAAAACACAGACCATACGCAAATTCGATAACAGGAGAAACAAACAAATAGTGCTACAACTAAGTTTTCCAACGATTAGGTTATGCAAAAAAACAGAACAATATACATAAAATATTTTGGACTGCACCCAAGTAACTTCTGGGCTACCTACATACTCCGATTGAGGGGGACCAAACCAGAAACCTCAATTTATGTTTGTTGGAGATCAAGTCCATGTAGTTCTCCTACATTGCATTACATATAAACTAAAAAATAAAAAATCTCAATATTCTTCTAAGCCAACAAATCGTCTATTGAAAAACTCCACTCTTGATCATCTAATTGATTTAGCAGATCCTTGTTGTTCTCGAGTATCATATCCATGTAATTCTCTTGTTGATGTTGTAATGGAAGATACTGGTGTTGTTGACCTTGTACTGGAACATACTCGTGTTGTTGATCTTGTACTGGAAGATACTCGTATTGTTGATCTTGTACCTCGAGTTGTTGATCTTGTTCTGGAAGATAATCGTATTGTTGATCTTGTACTGGGAGATACTCCTCTTGTTGATCCTGTACTGGAAGATACTCGTATTGTTGATTTTGAACTGGAAGATACTCGTTTTGCTGATAATGTACTGGAGCTGCTTCTACTTCCGGTTGGTGTGTTGTTGGAGATGAGAATTTTGGAGGGGATGAAGTGGTCATGGGTGCTGATGGTGCAGGTGTCTTACGGTTGTTATGAATTTGACACAAAACCAGTTCATGCCTCTTCTTACTTCTAACATCACCACCTTCATGTTCTTGAACACCTTCATCGAATAATAAAACGTACTCATACATTATCCAGTCTGTTTTGACACCAGCATCTTTCCTGCTACTTGTTCTTCTGCTATCTGGTTTATTCTTTTTGTTGAAGTAGTAAACCAACGTTTTTTTGTATCCGATAATATCATCATCTACCGTTGTCTTCCTTTTTTTAGGGTTTTCTTGATTATCAACTGGCGCTGCTCTTCCACGTGTAAGAGTGATTTCTTTGTCACCTTGACTCGCCAACCAATATCCGTCTGGGGTTGTCCGGCTAGTTCTTCCTTTCGTTTGAGATGTTCGAGTAGTTGTGGTAAAAAAGTACCATTCATCATCATCCTCTCGCTTTTCAAATGTTTCTGAATTGATATGAAAATAAGAAGAAGAAGAAAGAAAACTAGATCAGGAAACATCCTTGATTAAAGAAAGAACGGACAGATTTAACAAGGAGATGTGTAAAACTGAATATTCGATATCCTTGCTAACATTGTAAGATGCATGTACGTGGAGTTTCAGAAATTCATGCATGTATAAAAACATATAAAGAACATGCATGCACAAATAAAGATCGAAACGAGAAAAGAAGGGTTTTAAGAAGTGATCAAGGAAACGTACCCGTCAGAGTAATCGGATTGTATTTATAAAGATCAACAGAGTTGATCATATTTGGTGGCAACTTCTGGTTCATCACCTTGGGCTTTAAATAATCCAATAATAGTTCTTCATCTGTAGGCATAAACCTGAAACCTGGTGGTAGCATCATATTCAGATTAACTTCATCTTCAACGCCGCTACTCATTGTTTTCTTAATCTTCTTCTTGTTCCTTAATTGATTCGATTCTTTGACTCTTTTTTAGGAAAACCTGTGACTGCAATTATATCTATCAACCGAATCTGTATATATAAGAATAAGAAAACCTCTTGTTTCGCCTTATTCTCTTCTGATCAATATAAGGACCGGACCTCAGATATTTATAGACACCGGACCGACATCAATAGATACATACAAAGTTTTTTCAACTTCTAAATTCGAGACCTCGCCGTTATAACCTCTTGGTCAGCTCGGAAACGCGCATTCCGAGACTTGAGTTCTGCTCTCCGAAAGAAGATGATGATTTGACTATGATGGATGTATGCAGGTTCAAGCAATGATGGATGTATGCAGGTTCCAGCTATTTCGGGTTGTATTTACTCGTCCTAAGGAGCCAAACGTATCTGACAAGCTTTGTGTTGCTTATCTAGATGCTGCATGCAATAACTTAAACCATATTGGATCATCGAGTATTCATGATACGCAAACAGGGCTTTACTTGCATTCAGCACTTCTTATTCCAATTAGACGAAAAGGCAGTGGTTCTGCAAATGTTGGAAGATTACACAGAGCATCAGAGGGATTAAAATACTAATAAATATAGTTCATCATACTTGGTAGGTTGATTAATGTCTCTCTCTTTGGGGGCTTTTGGTGGATGTCTTTGGCTCTAGAGGGGAGGTTGGTGGCTTAGTGCAATTCTTTATATAAAAACAGAGTTTTTTCGAGCGACGTGGTTAATCGGAGTTTCTGGTTGATTCTGGCCCCACCATTCTAAATTTCAGCCAATAGAATTCTAATAGAATCTTTAGGGCCCGCGAAATATTTTTTTGCCAATCACATTTTAGAAAATAATTTCCTAAATTTACAAAATCTTATTTAATCTAAGAAAAATTAATGTGATCCAGTTTGTTCAAAAACTAAATAGGAATTACAGAGTTTTTAGTTGGTAGCCTAGCAACAAGGTGGGCACCAACCCCTTTTTGAATAACGACACCTAATCTGTGAAAAATAAAACTACCTAGACCACTACCAACGTCATGACTAATTAGACAATTCTTCAGACGCTTGAAAAAACATATGGTATCTTCACCAAGTTCCCCTAAGGTAGTAAAAGCTAAAACACCCAAACCATAACCATGCGAAGCACATTCACTCAAATATTTAGTGCGTTTACGCGAAATTGCTTTAGAAATAGCCTGGCCTGGGACAAAAGCACGAACGCCATCGCCAGTAAAGGGTGACACACAGTGACATCCATGCACACATCTTGGACGTTTTCCCGGTTGAAACGAGGATATCCATTTGGACATATCAAAACAAATATAAGCAATTTAAACATTACAAAAAAAAACATCATGATTAAATAAGATAAAATGTTCATCATGATTTTTGTAAAATGTTCATCATGATTAAAAAAAACAATCATATAAATGAAAAAAATCATATAAATAAACCAATGTCCAATGTCCATTTACAGTTTTTGTAATGAAATCCCCTTAATTACATTTCCAAACTACGATAAAAGAAAAATCTCCCTCTAATTACATGGTATTGACTACCTAAATTTTTTTTATAAGCATGGACCTGAATGGATTTTTTTTTGTTCCGATCAGTGATTAAAAGAAAATACCTAATTTGTGGGAGTCATGCGTGAATAGAGTGAAGAGTCCGTTAATCCTGTTGTTGATGGTGGTTTTTAGACAAGGGGTAAAATCGTAAAACCCCATGACCTAGTGTTAGCCGCAACACATTAAATAAGAGCATTTAACTCAGGTGTAAATAATTAATAGGGGTATTTTTTCAAAATACCGGATTAGGGTTTTCAACACGTAACCCTAATTCCAAAACTAAGCCGATATCGCGCACCATGGCAACAATGCCAAACCAAGTCATCATATCGCGCACCATGGCAACCATGCCAAAACAAGCCGCATCTTTCGCACCATGGCAACCATGCCAAACCAAGCCGCACTCTGCGCACCATGGCAACCATGCCAAAACAAGCCGCATCTTCACAGCACCATGGCAACCATGCCAAACCAAGCCGCACTGCTGCACCATGGCAACCATGCCAAAATAAGCCGCATATGCGCACCATGGCAACCATGCCAAAACAAGCCGCATCATCGCGCACCATGGCAACCATGCCAAACCAAGCCGCACTCTGCGCACCATGGCAACCATGCCAAAACAAGCCGCATCCGCGCACCATGGCAATCATGCCAAACCAAGCCGCACTCTGCGCACCATGGCAACCATGCCAAACCAAGCCGCACCACAGGCACCATGGCAACAACGCCAAATTCCAAGCCGCTATGCCTTTGGCCCACGCCAAACATAGCGCCCTAGGCTTGCAAGACTTGCAACTAGGTCAACATGGCCGCACGTGCCATTGGCGCATGCCAACACGTGCCGCAAGCCATATTTCTAAGCGGGTTATGCCTTGGGCCCACGCCAAACATAGCGCCCTAGGCTTGCAAGACTTGCAACTAGGTCAACATGGCCGCACGTGCCATTGGCACATGCCAACACGTGCCGCAAGCCATATTTCTAAGCCGCTATGCCTTGGGCCCACGCCAAACATAGCGCCCTAGGCTTACAAGACTTACCTTTCGGCCAACATAGCCGCACGTGCCATTGGCACATGCCAACAACGCCGCAAAGCCATATTTCCAAGCCGCACCGCGCACCATGGCAACAACGCCAAATTCAAGCCGCTATGCCTTGGGCCCACGCCCAACATAGCGCCCTAGGTTTGCAAGACTTGCAACTAGGTCAACGTGGCCACGCGCCATTGGCACATGCCAACATGCTCGCTAGCTAGTTTCCCTATCAAGGTCACGGCCCTAACGGCCATGCGGGCCATTGGCACATGCCAACATGCTCGCTAGCTAGTTTCCCTAGCAAAATCACGGCCCTAACGGCCACGCATGCCATTGGCACATGCCAACATGCTCGCTAGCTAGTTTCCCTAGCAAAATCACGGCCCTAACGGCCACGCATGCCATTGGCACATGCCAACATGCTCGCAATCTAGTTTCCACGGGCGAAATCACGGCCCTAACGGCCATGCATGCCATTGGCACAAGCCAACATGCTCGCTAGCTAGTTTCCCTAGCAAAATCACGGCCCTAACGGCCACGCATGCCATTGGCACATGCCAACATGCTCGCTAGCTAGTTTCCCTATCAAGGTCACGGCCCTAATGGCCACGCATGCCATTGGCACATGCCAAACACACACTGTTGGTAGCTAACTTGCAAACCGTGCAACCTACCACCAAGGCATTCCGCACATGCCATCGGCACACATGCCAACACACACGCTGGTAGCCCAACTTGCAAACCGTGCAAACTACCACCAAGGCATTCCGCACATGCCATTGGCACATGCCATACGCGCCACTAGCGGCGCCACTTGCACTCAAGATGCAACCAACACTCGAGACATCAACACAACCGGCGGATGCTTCTTTAGGGTTTTGGTTTGGCGGTCACAAAGATGCGGCGTACACTACGCTCACATTAAGAAAGCGTGAAAAGGAATAAAGCGGTCAAATAAAAGAGGAAATAATGGTGAAAAACGTTTTCGCCCATTAAACCATGCGTTACCACCTCCTCCCATTATTTCACCCTTTACTCTCTTCCTTCATGAGGCCAGGTACGTTTCAATCTCGACTTGTATAAATAGGTCTTACCTATTTCAACCGAGACAACAAGTCTCGGTCGGGAGAAATATACTACACTTACACTCTCGTAAAGGCAACTTTGCAAGCTCTCTCAAAAGCTTCCATCTCTCGGCAAGCTTCCTAAGCTTTCACTTTACGATACAAGTCGAGATACTACTCTCCTCAACACCTTTCTTTGCTTCCTCCCCAAATCAACCCTTCTCCTCCACTTTGTGACCGAAGCAAAGTCCGGAGCGGCCATTTCTTGGTTTAGGAGGACTTGTACGGATCGATCTCTCGAACCTATAAAGTGCTCACGTGCAAAGACATTTGTTTAGGGTTTGAATCGGTTTCTCACTCACTCACCGAAATTGCCGAAATCGGCGAAACGATTTTCACCCATAAACAATTGGCGACCAGCGGGAGGATTGATCTATCGGCTATAATATCAACTCCAACTCCCGATTTCGTTTCCCGAACGTCAAATCCCAACATGGTGGAACTCGGATCCTGAGCTACTGCAGAGAACATCAACGCAACGCATTCCCGATGTTGACGTCTCCCCATAACATTGTTACTTCACCAAATTGACAACGAAACATCGAATGCACTCCTTCAAGTGTAACACCGCCTATCACCAGGCAGAGCCGATGCCTCCTCTAGCGTCTCTCGCACAACCCTCTAATCACGGCAACGAGAATATCACTTGGTGTCACGCCCCCAGTCAGGGCTAGGGCCGCCATCGCGACCCGAATGCTTCTTCCAAAGATGGCGCCTCCGAGCAACTAAGGCTCCAATTACCCCGCCGACGGGACGAGAGACCGGGAGGGACTAGAGGAAGTCGCCCTTACGTCACCATCACCGATTTGATGGAACGACGGCAGACGCTCGCGAGCCTGCACAGGACATGGTTTCAACACAAAAGGAGGTGCTCACCTTTCTCAAAACCCGACAGAGCGACTACCCCGTGAGTCGCATCCTCCGAGACGCCTAGAAACATCTCCCACAACCGACACGGGCACCTCGGCAAAGTGCACGCCTCCACGGATGAAGAAACTCGCACTAGAGTCCCGTTGGAGAGAAATCAACCACCAAATTTCGTCACGAGAGAGGATTTGGAACAACTCCTACGTGACCGAATCAAGCATGATGAGTTCGATGTACATCATCACCAACCCCCTTACCCGCACGAAATACGAGAGAATCCCTCTCCCAAGGGGGTACTCTTCCCTCAATTTACCCCGTATGATGGTAATGGGAATGTACGCGAACATGTTTCTCGTTTCTGGAATCCTCGGGTGAACATGAATATAATCACGTTCTTCGTTTAAGGGAATTTTCAAAATCACTTACCGGAAGGGCGTATACATGGTACAACAACATCCCACCGAACAACATTCCCAACTGGAGTAGCATGGTCACCGCGTTTTACAGGAAGTATTTCTTCGTGTCCGAACAAGTTACCTTTTCAGACCTCGGGAGAATGTACCAGTGGGATAACGAACATCCGAATGATTTCGTCAAAGGTTGAGTGGTTCAAGCACTTTCGATCGCCACGACCCAAACGTGGCCGAGCAACAATTGCAAACGCGTGCATCAATGGTATGGTCCCGATCTACCGCGCCCGCTAGAAAACTTGCGTTTCCAAACATTCTCCGAACTCCATGAGGCCGCCAGACGATCTGCAACAACGACAAAGACATCGGGAAAGGACTAGGCCAACTCGAATCAAGACGTACGCGAAACTCACGGAGTAGGCGCCTCATCAGCAAACAATTTAATGCCGGCTCATCCTCCGTGGAACATAGTGAACGAAAGAGGAAAAAGGAAAGCCGCAACTACGAGCCACCGGCCAAACGTGAAGCGCGGCGCAACGGAGCCCTCGCACGGAAGATCGCCACTAAAACTCTTGTGCAACATCGTGGGACCGAAGGAAATGTACTTGATTTCCCATTCCCCATCGAGGAGGTGATTGACCTCCTAGAAGCACGGGTTCAAGATGATGTCATCGACCGCCACCGCCTAGACGTCCACCAACCGAGGCCGAGATGGCAAATCCCAAATACTGCCATTACCACAGGTTCTTTCACCACCCGACTAGCGATTGCATGATTAAAGCATATTTTCAAGGAAAGGATAGAAGCGGAGAACTCCGGCTAGGAGACGAAAGAGTGTGCATCGAGACCCACTCCCAATAAGCTGCGGTTCCCACGGGGACTCCGTGCACGAGACTGTGCAATCCATGATGCGACATATATGCGAAATTCTCTATCTCTCCAAGGTTTAGCGCCAAGATATTTTCGCAGCTCTCAATCGTGTTGTATCTGGCAAATATTGGAAGGAAGAAAATATTGGAATATGATATCCAAATAAATGTGAATATTGAAATAGAATAATACAAATATACATAATTGTTTGAGCAAGAATTGAAATCTAAATCGAACCACAACGACAACAAAAAAAACATACAAAAATTCAAGCAATAACAAAAAAATAAACTTCATTTTCATATTATTTTTCTTAAATTTTGTTTACACCATAATTAAAAATAAAATACGTCTAAAAATGGAAAATAAATTAATTATGGCATATTTCTAAGTTAGTGATTTCTTGACATGCAATATATATTTTATACCAAAAAATCTGCAACATTTAAAAATGGTGATATGAGAATAATGTATTAATATATTTTTTATCCAAAATTAGGAAATTTTAGTAACTTTTAGGGTAATGTTTCCTAAACCATAGATAATTATAGGCTTGGATGCTCTTTATATAAAGCACTCGAGCAAAGGTAGGTCTCATCGTTTTTTTTTTTTTTGCTTCTTCTAGGGTTTTGTATTTTTTTTCTCAGTCTTTTTAGCAATATATCTTTTAATGGTGATTTTTGGCTTATTTTATTGGTTAATGGTGATTTTGATCTGCGGGTAATGTTGTACCTCTTCTCACCGTATTGACAATAACTCAAGACACGTGATGATGTCGTGTATTTTATAAGGTGATAAATCTAATGTTTTGTTGTGCAGTATTTTTGTTTTGAGATTGTAATTTTATAAGGTGATAAATCTTAGGCTTTGTGGCCGTAATAATGACCACGGATGTTTTGTATTCTTTTTCTCGATTTTTTTACGGTTGCGGTGATATGTCATCGCAATGAAGGATAAAACGATGAAATAGAATATTTTGGTTTACTTTAACCGCATAGTGATCTTTGTTTCTCATTTTTTATGCGGTAATCTTTCGTTTCTTTGATATAATCATCACGGTGAAGAATGAAACGATGAGATAAAATCTTTTGGTTCTTATTTTTTTGTGTGGACTGATCTTTGTAACTTTGTTTCTTATTTTTCCCTGCGATGACCCAACTATACTTGTTTTGCTGTTATAATGTGATCTATCAGATCATACAAACTCTATTAGGAAACCATTTTTTTTCTCTGTATGGTTATCTTTGTTTCTTAATTTTAATGGTATTTCATTTCGTAGAATGATGAAACAAGAAAAACAAGGGAAGTCATGCGAAGCGAATTCTCATTAGAGCCAGACCGAGAAAAAAATAAAATCTAATCGGAGCTAGAGAACAAGGTATTTTAAGAAAGGTGTTTTTTCTTCTTAAAAGCTTTTGTTGTTTTAATCTTATTGTTTTCTCAACGCATGTATAATCAAATGGAAAAGGAAAATGTAAGCATCTATATTGGTAGATACGGCAATAATAGGTCCATTTGTAATATCACGAATTTGAAACAAAATTAAATGGTTCTTGCATGGGAACACATTGGTGCATAATCTTTTCCTACCAATCTTTGTTGATTCTGATTAAAATTTTCTTGATTTTCTTCCTAAAATTTGTTGCGAAGTAGTAATTGAAGATCCATATGAGAACAATGGGTGTTAATGGCTTCATTATTTATCATTTGAAGTCTTGGGTCCAAGGTCGAATACTTGATAATTTATTACACGTTGCCAAGTTATTTTGCATACGGATATTTAGGTCAGCATCTCTCTAAAACTATTATACATCTTACACGAAAATCTTATACGGAAAATTGACTACTGTTGGGCTTCAATTTAGTATATCTAAGTTGTTGTCTACGGTGAATTCACCTGTAGCGGTGATAGTGCATATGCAAAACTTGGTTATAACTTCCAAAGAAATACGAAAAATTGACTACGGTTGGGCTTCAATTTAGTATATTTAAGTTGTTGTGTCTACCAGAGAATTCACCCTTTAGCGGTGATATGTGCATACATAAAACTTGGTTATAATGTACTTCCAAAGAAATATACATAAGTTGACAAGGCAAGCATGGAAGGAGTTCAAAGACAACTCAAAAGATGGTATCCACCTTGGTCCATTAGTCATGAATATAATGAATATAATTTCGTACATTGAGTACTTTTGGAACCGATACAGTTCCTCCACCCAGTTACACTGGTGGTCCTAATACGTATCCTCCATCATATGGTGATACGTGGAGGAGTGAATGCGATTGACCTGTGCAACGGCGGACGAGAAGAAATATTTTAGGAGGTCCATATCACCTTTGCTAAGCAATAGTTCTTTTCATTGCAGGACTAGGCCATATTTCATGTGTGTAAATACATGTTTCTCATCCTTTTTGCATTATGTGTGCTAAATATATTCTTGCCAACTATTCGCAACTTTTAGGTTTTTGCAAGTTGCATGCGACATCCACAACTAGAATTTGAGAATCAATTGTTTTCTTTATTTGATGAGTTATGCGTTTTTCGAGTGAATTAAAAGGACTAAAGATATGGCATGCATAATTTTGTTAACTAATCTGTATGCGTTCTTTCGAATGAATCGAAGGACTAAAGATATGGCATGCATAATTTTGGTAACTAATCTGTATACTACTGTTTTTATCTGGACAAAAGTATCTCAGAGTTCTTTGTTATTTATGCATGTTATTCCCAGAAGGGACCAACTAAACTGGAATGTTTTTTTTTATCTTTTCTTCAGTTATTTCAGCCGTCACGCGGTGGTCAAGGTGTTTATGGTAGTGGGTGGATGCAATAGCACATGCACCAAGGAGAAACTATGGGGAAAATCCATGTATTGTAAATCCTAGATTGCAGAATTCGGGTACAAGGCACTCAATCATAAGATTCTTGATAGACATCATAGGGCGGGATTACGTACAATTTGCACAACATTACATGGGTTCACTAAATAATTATCTCAAGGGATATAAATGAAGGAGTTCCTTTATATATCCCTAGAAATACTAACGATACCCCATTATTTAGTTAAGTTGGTTATAATTTGTTTATCATGAAAATTGTTTAGTTATTTGAAGTTTTGATATCTATAACCCCTCTCTAAAATTTGTTGTGGATCGGAGGAATATAGAGAAACCACGGTAACTCAATTTATCATACTATTAAATTTTTTCTCACTATTACTCGTAGGCACGGTAATAAGACGCAAGAGAAAACAAATATTTGCTTCTTCATTAAAATTTGCATAAAGAGAAGTACGATCACAATGTCTCAAAATTTGCTTCTTCATTGAAAAATAAATGTTACAATATACTTGAACTAATTTAGCTTGAGCTTCGCTATTGCAATAAGACAAAGATAGTAACATGAAGAGGTTGGTGGCTTAGTGCAATACTATTAGAAATAGTGTTAATCGCCTAACAATGCACCGCCGCTCATCAAAGTTTATGGAAATGAATATTTCACTTATTGGAATTTTGAGCATCAAAGCACGGGGAAAATCCTAGCTTACACCTGGATATTATTTTTCTATGGCGAGGCGACAATTACATTTCATTTATTGGGCCGACCAAAGGAAGGTCCCGAAGGAAGGACTTCTTTATGGACACTTTTTTTGGTAAAATGAAACGCATCCGTAGATGTACAATTTGATAACAAAAATTGGAAATTGTTAATATTAAAAAGTCTAAAATGTCCCTCCTTGATTTTAATGTTTTTGGTTATATTCCTTTTTATTGATTCCTACGGGTTGGATACAAAAAAATTATTGAATGAGGTATTCAACTCCAGGGATGAATCGAAAAAGAAATCTTTCTTGGTTCTACCTCCTATTTTTGATGAAGAGAATGAATCTTTTTATCGAAGGATTAGATAAAAATCGGTCCGGATCTCTTGCGGGAATGACTTGGAAGATCCAAAACCAAAAAGAGTGTTTTTTGCTAGCAACAACATAATGGAGGCAGTCAATCAATATAGATTGATCCGAAATCTGATTAAAATCCAATATAGCACCTATGGGTACATAAGAAATGTATCGAATCGATTCTTTTATGGAATTCAAAGGGATCAAATAGGAAATGATACGTTGAATCATAGAACTATAATGAAATATACGATCAACCAACATTTATCGAATTTGAAAAAGAGTCAGAAGAAATGGTTCGATCCTCTTATTTATCGAACCGAGAGATCCATGAATCGGGGTCCTAATGCATATAGATACAAATGGCCTAACGAGAGCAAGAATTTCCTGGAAAATTTGGAACATTTCATTTCTGAGCAAAGGAGCCGTTTTCAAGTAGTGTTCGGTCGATTACATATTAATCATCTTTCGAAACCCTAGCTATTCTTAGCATGATATTGGGGAATCTCATTGCTATTACTCAAACAAGCATGAAGCGTATGCTTGCATATTCATCCATAGGTCAAATCGGATATGTAATTATTGGAATAATTATTGGAGACTCAAATGATGGATATGAAAGCATGATAGCTTATATGATGTTCTATATCTCCATGAATCTAGGAACTTTTGCTTGCATTGTATCACTTGGTCTACGTACCGGAACTGATAACATTCAAGATTATGCAGGATTATACATGAAAGTTCCTTTTTTGGCCCTCTCTTTAGCCCTATGTTTCTTATCCCTAGGAGGTATTCCTCCACTAGCAGTTTTTTTAGGAAAACTCCATCTATTCGGTGTGGATGGCAGGCAGGCCTATATTTCTTGGTTTCAATAGGACTTCTTACGAGCGTTGTTTCTATCTACTATTATCTTGATTAAAAATCGGGCACCTAGCTCAGCTGGTTATTCCCGTTCCCCAATGTTTCATACGCTCTAGGAGGTCCCAGGTTCGAGCCCCCAACGACGTAATATTGCAAAAATTAACATGGAAGGTAGAGTTAGTTTGCTCCCCTCGTGACACAATCTCATCCCCCCATCTTCTTTGGCTTCCTTGGCTAGGTTACCCATGAGGCTCGCTGGTTGGCTAGTACAGCAACCTGTTCAATTAATGTAGTAGTATGTTGTTGGAGCTTAGCTTGTTAGGCTTCCAACTAGTTCATGTAATACTCTTTATCCAATAATAATAATTAAAAAAAAGTTATATATATAAGAAAAAATGATACTTTCACCTTGTTAGAAAAATGATACTTTCCCCGTGTCGGGAAAAATGATACATACACTCCCTCCGTGTAGCGAAAAATGATACCTTCGGGTTGTGTGCGGGAAGCAGTGATACTTTTTTGTGCCGTGTCAAGAAAATGATATTTCTGCGCCATGTTCGGAAATGAAATTTTCGTCTAGTTTATGGAAAACTGATAGTTCTCCCAATTTCAGGAAAAATGGTACTTTCAATCCCTCCGTGTAGGGGGAAAATGACACTTTCGCGCCGTTTCTACAAAAATGATACTTTCACTCCGTGTCGGGAAAAATGACACTTCCGCGCCATATCGAGGATATGATACTTTCGCTTGATTTTGTACAAGTGAAACTTTCTTCCGTTTGGAAAAATGATGATTTCGCCCGTGTATGATGATTTCACCGCGTATCGGGAAAAATGATACATAGTTTCACCCGTGTCGGGAAATGTGATAATACTTTCATTCTAGGCGAGGGCCTTTGCAACATAGTCGTCAATATATCATCCTTTTTGCAACATAGTCTATACTCTGTGAAGTATTATAATTTATAGATATATGGCAAGCAATCTTGTTGCAAGACTGTTATGTTTGTTTTCTGAGGACATGTTTCCACTATTATTGAACAAAACTACGGCATTAAGGTCACCATCAAAAATCTTGATGGTAACTTGTTTGTTTCTCTTTAAGGTTACAAGAGTCTTAAGATATTTATCGTTGTAAAATCTTTCACTTACTTTAATTTGCACAGCTTTCTCTTACTGTCACTTACACAAAACTAAGTTTCAGAGGTTAACATATGATTAGGACTGAATTGTGTAGCTTCTAACTTGCTGTTTATGGGTAAAAATCGTTTCTGCTGATTTCGGTAATTTCGGTGGGTGAGTGAGAAAGCGGTTCAAACCCTAAACAAATGTGCTGCATGTGAGCACTTTATAGATTCGAGAGATCGTCTGCATGCAAGTCCGGCCTAAACCAAGAAATGGCCATTCCGGACTTGCTTCGGTCACAAAGTGGAGGAGAAGGGTTGATTTGGGGAGGGAAGCAAAGAAAGGTGTTGAGGAGAGTAGTATCTCGACTTGTAGAAAGTGAAAGCTTAGGAAGCTTGCAAGAGATGGAAGCTTTTGGGAGAGCTTGCAAAGTTGTCTTTACGAGAGTGTGGTATTTTTCTCTGACCGAGACTTGTTGTTCGGTGGAAATAGGTAAGACCTATTTATACAAGCCGAGATTGAAACGTACTGGCCTCATGAAGGAAGAGAGTAAAGGGTGAAATAATGGGAGGAGGTGGTAACCGCATGGTTTAATGGGCGAAAACGTTTTTCACCATTATTTCCTCTTTTATTTGACCGCTTTATTCCTTTTCACGCTTTCTTAATGTGAGCGTAGTGTACGCCGCATGTTGGACCGCCAAACCAAAACCCTAAAGAAGCATCCCCAGTTTGTGGCGATGTCTCGAGTGTTGGTTGTATCTTGAGTGCAAGTGGCGTTTTGCTAGTGGCGCGTGTGGCATGTGCCAATGGCATGTGCGGAATGCCTTGGTGGTAGGTTGCACGGTTTGCAAGTTAGGTTACCAGCGTGTGTGTTTGGCATGTGCCAATGGCATGTGCGGAATGCCTTGGTGGTAGGTTGCACGGTTTGCAAGTTAGGTTACCAGCGTGTGTGTTTGGCATGTGCCAATGGCATGTGCGGAATGCCTTGGTGGTAGGTTGCACGGTTTGCAAGTTAGGCTACCAGCGTGTGTGTTTGGCATGTGCCAATGGCATGTGCGGAATGCCTTGGTGGTAGGTTGCACGGTTTGCAAGTTAGGTTACCGGCGTGTGTGTTTGGCATGTGCCAATGGCATGTGCGGAATGCCTTGTGGTAGGTTGCACGGTTTGCAAGTTAGGTTACCAGCGTGTGTGTTTGGCATGTGCCAATGGCATGTGCGGAATGCCTTGGTGGTAGGTTGCACTGGGTTTGCAAGTTAGGTTACCAGCGTGTGTGTTTGGCATGTGCCAATGGCATGTGCGGAATGCCTTGGTGGTAGGTTGCACGGTTTGCAAGTTAGGCTACGGCGTGTGTGTTTGACATGTGCGGAATGCCTTGGTGGTAGGTTGCACGGTTTGCAAGTTAGGTTACCAGCGTGTGTGTTTGGCATGTGCGGAATGCCTTGGTGGTAGGTTGCACGGATTGCAAGTTAGGCTACCAGCGTGTGTGTTTGGCATGTGCCAATGGCTCGTGCGGCCATGTTGACCTAGTTGCAAGTCTTGCAAACCTAGGGCGCTATGTTTGGCGTGGGCCAATGGCTCGTGCGGCCATGTTGACCTAGTTGCAAGTCTTGCAAGCCTAGGGCGCTATGTTTGGCGTGGGCCAAAGGCATAGCGGCTTGGAAGTATGGCTTTGCGACATGTGTTGGCATGTGCCAATGGCACGTGTGACCATGTGACCTAGTTGGAAGTCTTGTCCTAGGGCGCTATATTTGGCGTGGGCCAAAGGCACAGCGGCTTGGAAGTATGGCTTGCGACATGTGTTGGCATGTGCCAATGGCACGTGCGGCCATGTTGACCTAGTTGGAAGTCTTGCAATCCTAGGGCGCTATATTTGGCGTGGGCCAAAGGCATAGCGGCTTGGAAGTATGGCTTGCGGCACGTGTTGGCATGTGCCAATGGCACATGCGGCCATGTTGACCCTAGTTGCAAGTCTTGCAAACCTAGGGCGCTATGTTGGGCTTGGGCCAAAGGCATGGCGGCTTAGAAATATGGCTTGCGGCACGTGTTGGCATGTGCCAATGGCACATGCGGCCATGTTGACCTAGTTGCAAGTCTTGCAAACCTAGGGCGCTATGTTGGGCGTGGTCCAAAGGAATAGCGGCTTGGAAATATGGCTTGCGGCACGTGTTGGCATGTGCCATTGGCACATGCGGCCATGTTGACCTAGTTGCAAGTCTTGCAAACCTAGGGCGCTATATTTGGCGTGGGCCAAAGGCATAGCGGCTTGGAAGTATGGCTTGCGACATGTGTTGGCATCTGCTAATGGCACGTGCGGCCATGTTGACCTAGTTGGAAGTCTTGCAAGCCTAGGGCGCTATATTTGGCGTGGGCCAAAGGCATAGCGGCTTAGAAATATGGCTTGCGGCACGTGTTAGCATGTGCCAATGGCACATGCGGCCATGTTGACCTAGTTGCAAGTCTTGCAAACCTAGGGCGCTATGTTGGGCGTGGGCCAAAGGCATAGCGGCTTAGAAATATGGCTTGCGGCACGTGTTGGCATGTGCCAATGGAGCGTGCGGCCATGTTGACCTAGTTGCAAGTCTTGCAAACATAGGGCGCTATGTTGGGCGTGGGCCAAAGGCATAGCGTCTTGGCATTGTTGCCATGGTGCGCGAGGGTGCGGCTTGGTTTGGCATTGTTGCCGCGGCGCGCGTGATGCGGCTTAGTTTGGCATTATTGCCATGGTGCGCGAGATGCGGCTTAGTTTGGCATTATTGCCGCGGTGCGCATGATATGCGGCTTGGTTTGGCATTCTTTGCGGTGCGCAGATATGCGGCTTGGTTTGGCGTTGCTGCTATGGTGCGCAGGTGCGGCTTGGTTTGGCATTATTACCATGGTGCGCGGTATGCGGCTTGGTTTAGCATTGTTGCCATGGTGCGCGATATGCGGCTTTGTTTTGGAATTAGGGTTCTGCGTCGAAAACCCTAATCGGTATTTTGAAAAAATACCCTATTAAGTGTTTACACCGATTTAAATGCTCTTAGTTAATGTGTTGCGGGTAACACTAGGTCATGGGGTTTCTGATTTTACCCCTTGTTTAAAAAACCACCATCAACATTAAGTCCCCTGCTTAGCTCGGAGCAGGGGGCTTTGTTGCGAGTAAGCATAAGATGGTGACGAGGACTATCAATGACAAACCGTAAAGAGGATTGAGGGGGGCTTGTCGACCTTTTATAATTAGGATTTGGAATCCTTGCCTCTTGGAGTTTTTGCACAAATCGGGAGGCTAGCACAATTGGTGGGGCCGGTGCGGCTTTGGCGACGTTGGGAGGTGGCGTGAGTTGTGAAACCGAGTGTGCTAGTTTGGTGAGGCCGTGCGCATGACGTATGGGAAGCTGCGCGTGCTTGCGGGCGTGACTTTGGGAAAGTGCGTGTCTTTGGTGGCCGAGGTGTGCTATTTGGTGAGACCAAGGCGCAACGTGTGAAAGGCTGGCGCGTGCTTGCGGGCGTGACTTGGGAAATTGCGTGTCTTTGCAAGGCCGAGTGTGCTAAATTTGGTGAGACCGGCGCAACGTGTGGAAGCTGCGCGTGCTCTTTGGCGTGACCGATGTAAACAAGGAGGGAGTTTCTTCCGATAACAAAGTTTCCTTATCTTGCTTTCCTTCACGTGCGGCTTCAATTAGGGCATTATTCATGCTAAAACTGGGCGTTATGTCCCTCATTGCTTCCTTTCCCTTTTTTAAGATTAGTATTTATACCCAAAATAATTGCATCGTCTCTCGTTTGAGAAAAGGGTTCTTCTTGTCGAGTTTCTTTCTTTGTCATGTCGCACGCGAGAGATGAATCATCTCCTAACCAGCCAAGTTCTCCAAGTGAAGGCGCGAGGTCTAATTCTTGCAAAAGCACCCCAACCAGGGTTATTCGGACTACGAAGATCATGCAGGTATGTTTTCGTATTCTTCTCTGCTCGCGTTATCCTCTTTTACATGTGCATAAATATGGTAGAACCGGGTCATCATTTTTATCTTCTACGAGTGTGTGATGGGACCCTCCGAGGATGGCTGCGCCTTTAACTCTTCGGGAGAAGGATTTGGACTTAGTGAAGATCGGTCTTATTCTCTTGAGGAGGCATTGGTTGGGACTGAATCTCCGTTCCACGAAGCTAGTGAAATCATTAAAGAACTCCTTCCATCTATCCCCACGAAGAACAGTGCATATTCGGACTTTCTTGGGCTCGGTGAGCATGGAGGAGTGCGCCATGATTCTTGACCACGATGTGGATGAATCAAAAACTTTCTCCGAAGTGTCGTCTGAGAGAAAAACTTTGAAGGATCATATGATGGCAGCGAAATAGCCTTTGAAGTTGATGCCAAAGTTGTTGTTGGTGATACCGGGAGGGTTATGGTGGCGTATCTTTGGAATGGTCGTCAGGGGAGGACACTGCTGGCTGCTGCTTTGTGGCTGCTTCGGGATGGGATGTTGAGGTTGTTCTTTGTTAAAACCGTTGAATGGAACCTTTGTTGCCCGAAGGATTCTTTGGGGAAGTGTTTGAAGATAGCTTTGCCAGGGGACTTGTGCTCCATCCTTCAAGGCTAGTTCCTCCCTTTTGTTATTTCATTGTTGCTTAGTTCCCTTGATGCCGCTCTTTTTTTTTGGTAAACTCATCTTTTCCTTCTTCTTCATTGCATAAACATTTGCTTCATATATATTTTTTGGAAGAGATGGCTGCGGTGGTTTTACAGGTTTATCGATGTATTTCTCGATATCCGGAGAATTTGCTTGGAAAGAGATGTATTTTTTTTTTTTTTTTGACGGGGAAGGGAATCCCCAGGGAGAAATACAAGCGGTGTATTCATCTTGGGGAAGTACAACTACTAAGAGGAATTGTTAAAGGAAATCTTGAAAAGGAAAAGGAGTAAATGGGAAGTCTGACCCCCTCCCTTTTTTATGGATTGGATTCCACGAGCCATCGCGAGTGAATTATCACGCCTTCAGGTGTGATTTGCATTGATGAGCTTGCAATATCCTCCCAAAAGGGTATCCGCAACTAGATACGGCTCGTCTTCTCCTTCTTGGGCAAATCCATTTTTTGTCATCTTCCCAACTTGAAACGTGCTTTCTTTGACCACTACATCTCCAATTGAAAACGGGTTCGGACGTCGTGCAACCGTTTGAGTCTTGGCTTCGTTGGCTTCAATAGAAGTTTCCAAGCTTCTTGCAAAGTGTTCAAATGGTCGACCTCCCATTCGCATTTCTTGAAAGCGTTCGTGCGATGTCCTATTTGAGTCCCCATGACGGAAAGGGGAGGAAAGGCGGTTGCGGAAAAGGTTGCTTGGTCAGACTTACTTACATTTGAAAACCATGAGCTAGCGCCAACGGGTCTTCTCTAGATGTGCAGGTTTCTTGATAGTTTGTTGATGCCATAACCGGTGGGATGATTTGTTGGAATTTCCTTCGGGCGTGGACGTTGGCGGAGCGCACATCCAATTTCGCTTTGTTGTCGAGTACCCATAAACGTCCCAATATCATGTCGTGATCTAGTTCTTTGACAATATGGAATTTGCTATGTGTTATAGCGTCTCCCATCTCGATCTCTAAGGTGATGTAGCCATGCGCGTTCAAAGCTTCTCATCTCAAGTCCTTAATCACGGACGGGGTATAGGTAGCGTCTTGTTTTGTAAATCCTGCTTGCCTTGGTGTCTTGAAAGTAATGATGTTGTGGTAGGAGGCCGTGTCGATGAGCGTGTTGTCAAATTCGTTACCTCTTAAACGGGATGTGGTCGGCGAGTCCCCAATTCTCCGCTTCGCCTTGTTTGGGAAGCTTGGGCCCATAGCGTGGATTAGGAGAGAAAAAGCGGCGTTTCTTAGGATACAACACGATTGAGAGCTGCGAAAATATCTTGGCGCTGAACCTTGGAAAGATAGAAAATTTCGCATACATGTCGCATCATGGATTGCACGGTCTCGTGTACGGAGTCCCGAGAGGAACCGCAATTTCTTATTGGTAGTGGGTCTCGATGCACTCTTTCGTCTCCTAGTTGGAGTTCTCCCGCTTCTATCCTTTCTTTGAAAATATGCTTTGATCTGTTGCAATCGCTAGTTGGGTGGTGAACGAACTGTGGTAATGGCGTGTTGGGGTTCGCCATCTCGGCCTCGGTTGGTGGCCGTACGGCGGTGGCAATCGACGACATCATCTTGAACCCGGAGCTTCTAGGAGGTGATCACCTCCTCGATGGGGAATGGGAAATCAAGGGTATTTCCTTTGGTCTCACGATCTTTGCACAGGAGTTTTAGTGACGATCTTCCGTTGCGGGGTTCTCGTTGCGCGGCGCTTCACGTTTGGTGGTGGCTCGTAGTTGCGGCTTTCCTTTTCCCTCTTTCGTTCACTATGTTCACGGAGGATGAGCGGCATTAAATTGTTTGCTTTGATGAGGCGCCTACTCCGCGAGTTTCACGTGCGTCTTGATTCGAGTTGGCCTAGTCCTTTCCCAGTAATGCTTGTGTTGTTGTTGCAGATCGTCGGCGGCCTCATGGAGTTCGAAGAATGTTTGGAAACGCAAGTTTTCTAGCGGAAGCGCTGTAGATTGGGACCATCTTGTTGATGCATGCGTTTACCAATTGTTGCTCGGTCACGTTTGGGCGTGAAGTCGAGTGCTTGAACCTGAACCTTTTGCAGCGAAATCATTCGGATGTTCGTTATCCCATACTGGTACATTCTCCCGAGGTGCGAAAAGGTAACTTGTTGAGACACGAAGAAATACTTCTGTAAAACGCGGTGACCATGCTACTCCGGTTGGGAATCTTTGTTCGGTGGGATCTTTGTTGTACCATGTATACGCCCTTAGGTAAGTGATTTTGAAAATTCCCTTAAACGAAGAACGTGATTGTATTCATGTTCGCCCAAGGATTCGAGGAAGCGAGAAACATGTTCGCGTGCATTCCGGTACCATCGTATGGGGTAAATTGAGGAAAGAATACCCCCTTGGGAGAGGGATTCTCTGTATTTCGGATGGGTAAGGGGTTGGTGATGATGTACATCGAACTCATCATGCTTGATTCGGTCGCGTAGGAGTTGTTCCAAATCTTCTCTCGTGACGAAGTTGGGAGGTTGATTTCTTTCCAACGGGACTCTAGTGCGAGTTTCTTCAATCGTGGAGGCGTGCCTGCCGAGGTGCCGGCGTCGGGGTTGTTGGAGGTGCTTCTAAAGGCGTCTGCGGAGGATGCGAGTCACGGGGTAGTCGTTCGTCGGGGTTTTGAAAGGTGAGCACCTCCTTTTGTGTTGAAACCATGTGTGCCCGGGCTCGCGGCGTCTCTGTCGATCCATCAAATCGGCGATGGTGACGTAGGCGGCTTCCTCTGGTCCCTCCCGGTCTCTCGTCCCTTCGGCGGGGTAATTGGAACCTTAGTTGTCGGAGCGCCATCTTTGGAAGAAGCATTCGGGGTCGCGGTGGCGGCTAGCTCCAGTGATTTTGGGCGTGACACGAAGAGATATTTCGTTGCCGTGATTAGAGGGTTGTGCGAGAGACGCTAGAGGGCTGGCTCTGGCCACAGTGACGGGCGGTGTTACACTTTAAGGGGAGTGCATTCGATGTTCTTGTTGTCGGTGGTGAAGTAACAACGTTATGGGGAGAAGACGCCAACATCGGGGATGCGTTCGGCGCGATGTTCTCGGCGGCCGCTCCCAGTTGAGTTCCACCATGGGTAAAAATCATTTCTGTTTTGATTCGGTAATTTCGGTGGGTGAGTGAGAAACTGGTTTCAAACCCTAAACAAATTTGTTGCATGTGAGCACTTTATAGATTCGAGAGATCGATCTCAGCCACAAGTCCGGCCTAAACCAAGAAATGGTAGGTTCCCCGGTTTGCTTCGGTCCAAAGTGGAGGAGAAGGGTTGATTTGGGGAGGGGAAGCAAAGAAAGGTGTTGAGGAGAGTAGTATCTCGACTTGTATCGAAAAGTGAAAGCTTAGGAAGCTTGCAGAGATGAAAGCTTTTGGGAGAGCTTGCAAAGTTGCCTTTACGAGTGTGGTATTTTTCTCTGACCGAGACTTATTGTGCGGTGGAAATAGGTAAGACCTATTTATACAAGTCGAGATTAAACGTACCCTGGCCTCATGAAGGAAGAGAGTAAAGGGTGAAATAATGGGAGGAGGTAGTAATTGCATGGTTTAATGGAAACGTTTTTCACCATTATTTCCTCTTTTATTTGACCGCTTTATTCCTTTTCACGCTTTCTTAATGTGAGCGTAGTGTACGC
>JAJJWW010010389.1:0-72452 GCA_023531295.1 Papaver armeniacum
GGTTTCAAAGGTTGAAGAAGGCCAGCCCTTATCCAACAAATGGGGGTGTGAATATCAAATGGGTGCCCCCTTAGTAATTAGGTTACCCCTTATCCAAAGTGGGAGTTAGAATATCAAATGTCCTCAGGGGTGTTAGGAGCAACTTTTCGAGCCGAATTTTCCAACAATCTTTATTTCCAAAAATACCTACAAACACACAAAACACCATAATAAGGACAAAAACGAGTACTAACAATACGAAACATTGAGGACAAATTAGACACATAAATGCGTCTATCACATTGTCATAGCCATGTACACTTTCCATATAATTAAGAGCATACACCCAACATCATTTAGCTAAAAGATGTTGGAGTAAGAGGACACTTGCTCTGGATTGGTTTGACTTGACAACCAAAGTTCATATGATTCTGGAACACATTTTATGTACAATCTCTTTTTAACGCAACAAATTTAAAGAGATGTACTTACAAGATACACAAAAAGAAATGTCATTCAAGTTGGTATCTAGGAAAAGTGTATTAGGTAAAAGACTTTAACGGTGTAAGATTTTCTTTTGAAAAAGCGAAATCTTCCTAACACGTTATGAATTTAGTGAAAGACTTTAATTGTTAGGTGATTCATTTGCATGCGATCATGCAATGAATTTTTTTACAACTTAAGTAATCTCAATTACGCCCAAGTTTAAGTTCTTTCGTTTGATTCAAACAAACACGTTTATATACTTGGAATTTAACTTGCATTGAGGCTTTTCCTTAGTTTGAAGCATTGAAACAGTTGTGCGTATAATAATTTCGATAAGTAAGTTACTTCAAAGATTATTTAAACTTCTATAGTTAGGCGTGTGCGTATAAAGTTGGACCTGCCTAAATCAGGATTCAAACTTGCATCTCAAGTTAACCAGATCTTGTAAAAAATGAATAACTTTTACAGCAAAAGAATTATCTAAGAATAAAATCCGTGAGCATGTGGAAAAATTATCTTGAAAATTAATTAAAAGGAAAGTGCAAAATAGTGAATCATAGTTTTGGTAGATTTCCATGTTCCATGTTCATGAACCTAATACCATAGGCTCCAGAACACAGGTGAACATAAGTATTGGTAAGAAACTTTTCAAATACTGATTAGGATCTCAAGAAACTAGGTTCGTGAACTCAAGAAAATAGACATTAGTAGAAAATATTCTAGCTTGTTGCAAACTCAAATGACAAACAAGTCGCCATAAAATTTCCACTTGGTTTTAGTATCACGAATTCAAGTGGGAAAAGACATCAGTAGCGAAACTACGTGATTAGGTTCGCGAACTCAAATGTTGCCTTTTCCAACCTAGACTTTTAAAAGTTTACATTAGCCTTTTTCGTAAATTTAGTTTCATATATCAACAAACTAGCTTGTTACTCCTTTACGAGTTCGGTCTTTGTAAGTTGTAACACATTCATAACTAAGGTGTTTGACTTTGCTACGATATTTAGGTTCTAACAGACAAAGCTCTCCAATAATTTGTATTAACAATTTGTGACCCATACATAATCGATGCTAGAAATTTTGACCAAGGTACATACACCATCAAAAAAAAGCACATATAATTTTTTCGTGATATTCTCGCTAGAAATCTCCATCATTATCTTATTCTCTTGGCTCTGGAGATGTTGATGAAAAATATCTAATTGCAACACATTGTTAGTCTTGGTTCATTGGACACATGAATCTTCATCTAACATCTGGACAAAAATTTCTTTTTGTTGCATAAAGTTTGGATATCTATATCTATCTCAACCTCATTTTGCAAATTAGGATCCATTTATAAATTGATTGAAACAAAGATCGCGAATGAATTTGGAAGCACGGAAAAAGTAATCTCGAAAAAGAAAAGGCAAAATTAAGTATGAAATTGGTGGGTGTTTATATAAGTTCAGTAGATATGGTCAAATAAGAATGCACTAAATTGGTCAAATAACGAAACAACGACAATTTAAGGTGAAAAAGACATGTAAAATTTGATATTGTTTAAATGGACGAGAATGTAAAAATAGCCGGGATGTAAACGTTTCATCCTACCCATTTTCAAATTATTTTCTTAATATTATTCATTTTCATAAACAAAATCCTCTACAGCTAGTGGTCGGCAACCTAGCGACAAGGCGGGCACCAACCCCTCTTTGAATAGAAATGCCTAATCTATGGAAAATAAAGCTACCAAAACCGCTACTAGCGTCATTATCAACAAGACAGTTCTTAAGACGCAAAAAAACATAAAGTATCTTCACCAAGTTCCCCCAAAGTAGAAAGCCGAAAAGGACTCCCGGACCATACCAAGTGAAGTGCACTTGTCTAAATATTTAGCACGCTTTCTTGAAACTTAGCCTTAAAAATAGCTTTCCAGGGGACGAAAGAACGTATACCATCACCGGTGGGCGAGACACAGTGACATCCATACAAACATCTTGGCCGTTTTCCCGGTTGAAACAAGAATATCGCGGGCCTCAAGTCTTTATCCTCATCGACATGTAAAATTTGATCTTGTTTAAATGGATCTGAGAATGTAAAAATAGCCATGATGTATGTGATTTCATCCTGCCCATTTTCAAATATTTTTTCTTATTTTTAATTTATATCGGGATGCATCCGGTTTCACCCTCGCTACTTTTTAAGTTTAAGTCGGGATGAATCCGGATTCATTCTTTGCTATTTTTTGGTGTCAATTTCACCCATACTAATTTTCTTTCGTCCATTAGAACCATGTTTTAAAAATATTTCATAAAAATGTTGTTGTAGGGATTATACCTTGGTAGGTTAATCTATGCTGGCCGCTATATAGTTCGATCTCATTTGCCTGCCACGTGGACCATCAAATAACTCCATTTGCCATTTACATTGAGTAACCCTTAATTATTCAACGGTAAAAAGTGGCCCGATGGACCGATTCAACGGTAAAAATGGCCCGGCTGTCGAATATCAGAATTAATCAGTTACTCTAGAAAGTTGACTTCACTTTTCTAATAACAGAATAACGACTTTGACGAAGTATAGCCGCACGACCATCCAAACTTGACGGCTTCAGTAATTTCAAAACAAAAAAAAAAAACAAATGGAAAAAAAACTGCCAATATTTTTTGATTATAAACAACCGCCGGCCAACAAACGGTTTTTTGGTTTTCTTGTCTTCCCAGAATAAATTGAAAAATAAACAAAAATTCAACGCGTTTGATCTATCATCTATGATGGATGAAGATCAAATGCAATGTTGAATACAAAGAAGAGAAAGAAGAAAAGAAAACCAAACAGAAAAGTCCTGAATATTAACAAGCCATAAGGATAGGACTTTTTGTTTGCCAGGAAGAAATACAAGAAGAGTTTGATTTTTATTCATTCATAGAGATGAAAATTTTGAAGACAGCTTCAGCAGTATTAAAAGATAAAAACAGTATCCTTCTAGCAAAACTAAGTAGAAAATCATCATACAGAAATCCAGATCTTGAGACAGCGATTATTAAAGCGACAAGTCATGATGAATCAAAGATTGATTACAAGAATGCACAACGAGTCTTCAACTGGGTACGAAATTCTTCTACTTTTATCAAACCTTTGATATGGTCATTATCTACACGTATGGAAAAAACCCGTTCATGGGTTGTTGCTCTAAAGGTTTAATGCTCATGCATGGTATCTTCTGTTGTAAAATCCCTATTGTTAAAAAGATTGGACGACTTCCATTTGATCTATCGAATTTCCATGATTGTCATTCTAAATCTAATAGAATTTGGAGTTTAAGTGCTTTCGTTAGAGCTTATTTTGCATTTCTTGATCAAAAATCGGCTTTTGATTCGATTCAATCCGAACAAGATCATGGGTTGAAGCAGAGACCGCATAGACGAGAAGCTCCAATGGTCCATGTACTTGAAGAGTTGCAAAGATCTCAACAATTACTTGATATGTTAATTCAAATCAGACCAGATGGGATTAATACTTAACGTTAATTCTTGAAGCAATGGATTGCATTATTGTCGAGATTTTCGATGTTTATAGCAAAATCTGTAGTGGAATTGCAGGAATATTGGTGGGCATATTAGGAGCAAGTCAATTAGAAGCCAAAATGGCTTTAAGAATATTACAGAAAGCAGCTTCTCAAGGTGAAGAATTATCTTCTTATTTTGAGTTTTTGTAAAGATATTGGTGTTTCTAAACGCATCAGAATTTCCAAAAAGTTGAACAAATTCCTGAAGAAGATATAAGAGATTTAGAAAAATTATCATGGATGGTGTTTCAGAAAAAAAGAAACTTGGTGGTGGTTTCAAATCACATCATCAGAGTCGAGAAGAAAAGATTAAGGATCAGAATGCAAAGATTAATTCAGCCAAAGCGGTTGTTACTCGAGATTGGGTTGTTTTTGATGATGATTTTAGTCGTCCAGTTATTGACATTGATGATGATAATGATCACAAAAATAATGGAGATACTCTCACGTAATGATTAATCAAAACTATCATCAAGATGATCCTTTTGCGGCTTCAGTGGATTATCCACCATTAATTGTATGTGGTTATGAAGATGATCATCATAACAGTCAGTATGCATCAAATGCATTGGTTCAGTTTGATCACTATTATTATTCAAACCAAGGAGGGGCTGCTTACATAACCAACGGTTCAAGCTTGGTTTTATCTCAATACTAAGTGTCGCGGTTTTTGGATATATATACACATTCTTTTTGCTATTTTTTTTTTTTTTTTTTTTTGTGCGATAATCATCTCTGTTTTCTTTATTAGTCAGTGAGGATGATGTCTATTTGTTTATTTTGTAATTAATTAACTTAATGATCTCGGAGATACTAATTAGGATTCTGATCAATCAAGGTTTTTAGCTTCCTTCTTTTTTTCATCAAGAACACAATTCTAGACGCTATTGGTCTGAAATGACAGTGCAGCTGAGGGTCAGGTCAGGTGTAAAGAGTGGTACTGGGTGGAAAAATCCTATAAATTTTCAAAATAATAGTACATGTAGAACACTAATATACATCATGCCAAGGCTAATTCTCCTGTTGTAACAAACAAAAACTAAGACTACATCGCTTTGTAAACTTTTAACTACTCATATTAGTGATGATTTTGCACAAAAGTAACAGGTGGAATATACAAGAACTGAAATTGTAGAAAAGAAGAAGACATTGCCACACAGCCAAAGTTTTAAGTTCTAATTTGGTAGTATTTAAGTAGCCCATTCTACAAATATTCCCAAGTGCAAAATCTGGAACTAAAGCTTACTTCTGCATTCTTCTGGCATACTCAGAAAACACTGCATTAGCACAAGAATCCCAACTCTTGGCCATCTCCTTGAGTGATGTTGGTTCAGGCATGCAGCGGAGGAGTTCGTAGAACTTAATCCATGCCTCTGTTATCAAATTTTTCATATGCGCAGGCGCCACTGCCAAATGTTATGAGATTTTGTTGGAAATAATAAACCAAGACTATACATGGAAGTCGTTATCTTGAGAAACAAGTTGTTTGGTTCTAGAAGAGTTCTATTATTAGAATTTGATCTTATTAGGAAAGTGTCTTTGCTTAGTCGTCAAGTTTGTTAAACTATAAATAGGATGTTGAGCCATGAGAATTTGTACACCGAATTGATTATCAATGTAGACGTTTAATGCTTCCGCGTGTGCTCTCCTCTCTCTTGCTCGATCCTACATGTGGTATCAGAGCAAGGTGAGAAAGGGAGGAGAAGGAGAAAGAAGAGAAGTTCCATTGTTTTTTTCGTTTTAGGGTTTGAGAGTTTTTTTTTTGAAAGAATAAAAAAAAAAAAAAAAGTTTGAAGCTGTGAAGGAGCGGTGCTCGATGCTGTATCCGTGAGAAATAAAGAAGTTGAAGGTCTGTCGTGTTGCTACGTTGAAGGAAAAGATGTTGCTGCCCTAGATTTGATTTCCAGTGATGCTCTTCGTGAAGAGTAATTGATGCTGTTTGGTTTGCTGTAGTGAAACGAAGTCTGTAAAGAGTTGATGCCATTGACGTAGAGATGACGAGTTTTAGCCGAGGAATAGCAGTGAAAGAAGACAAGACTGTCGGAGCTTGTTGCTGACGGAGATTGGTGACTGTGGAAAGAACGTATGGCTGTTGATATAAGAAGAGAACTGAGATGAGTTAGCTATGACGTTAGGGTTAGGGTTATCACGCAGAAGACAAGAAGGAAGCCGTGTAGTTTGCTGCCGTAATTGGGTGATGTTTGAACTAAGCTGCAGCGTTTAACGTTGGTAGTGAAAGTGGTGTTGGCAGACGGTAGTTCCAATTGGTGATTCTTGTTGCTGTTCATAACGAGCTGATGATGGCAGATGAGCTTAGTGTTAATCCGATGGAGCTCGGTGACTTGCTGATGATGATGATGGAGCTTAAAAAAAAAAAAAAAAAATGAAGTTGTTGTTGTGTTCGAAGTTCATGGAGCTGTTGGCAGAAAAGATGAGATGCTGATGATCAAAACGATGATGGTGATTACGCTCATACAGAGAAGAATGAGAATTCAAACTGGTGTTAATGGACGGAAGACGGGATTGAGAGTCAAGCTTGTTCACGACATGTAGTGCCGCTGTAGGAGGTCGACGTTGCTAGGGTTTCACGACCTAATTAAAAAAAAAAAGGTGAGAACCTGTATAGTTCGTGTTAAAAAAAAAAAGAAAAAAAAAAAAGAAGAAAAAAAAAAGTGTTATTGGAAGTTTATCACAGTATGTGATTGGTGTTACAAAGTCTAACAGTTGCTGGAGAACTGTTACAGATGAACAGTAGTGTGACAAAAGGATGTCACTGTTAAGCGTTACTGAAGATTGTTACAAAAGTGTAACAGAAGAATTATTTACGAAAGAAGGTGTTACAGAAGAGTCGTAACAGTCACAGTTCGTGACAGAAGTTTGACGGAAGGATTGTGACAGAATTGGAACACCTAAAAAAGTGTGACAGTCTCAATCAAGACGGGGTGTTGAAGCTTGTTCAGGAAACTGTTGGAATCTATGGAATAGGTTCCCGGTTTGCGTAGCGCCTCTGATTTGATCAGCGGTATCAGTATGTCTCTCGGGTAGAGAGTTAAAAGCCCAAGTTGCGCCGGGAGTAACGTTGTGAAGTTCAACCGGATGCTCGTCGTTATTCGAGGTGTTGAAAATGGCTAGGGAGGCATTGAAATCGTTTGGTTTACGTGTTGAGTAGGCATGTATGTCTATCAATGGAGTTTAATACTCGGGTGAAGCGGCGTGCGCGGTCAAGCAGTTCAGCCGGATGCTCGAAGTGACGGATGCATAAACTAAATGCTCAAACATCAAGTTTATGAGACAATCTAGAGAAGAAAGGTTTGTAGAAGCTGAAAATATCAGTCGTAGCAAACATCACAATAGTGAGTTGTGACTCTTGTGTCAGTAACATGTGAAGTAGGTAATAAAAAAACCTAAAGGATTTGGTTAGTTGGTTTCTTGTTCGGTTAGCAAGTGGATAGAGCACAACAAAAAGGATTGTGTTTCTAGCTTGTTAGGGAACGTTACTATGATGCTGCGGTATCATAGGGAGATGGCTGGATATGCAAGTTTGCATGCTGTCTAGGGAGTACAGAAGTATTCTACTGAAGAAATCAAATGGCCTGAAGAGTTAGTGAACATGCCGGGGAGTGTGTTGAAGAGTAAACCGTTTGTCGATTTACAAAGATATTTAAGAATGTTTTCTTAAGAAGTCTTGGTTTAAGGGGAGGATGTTGGAAATAATAAACCAAGACTATACATGGAAGTCGTTATCTTGAGAAACAAGTTGTTTGGTTCTAGAAGAGTTCTATTATTAGAATTTGATCTTATTAGGAAAGTGTCTTTGCTTAGTCGTCAAGTTTGTTAAACTATAAATAGGATGTTGAGCCATGAGAATTTGTACACCGAATTGATTATCAATGTAGACGTTTAATGCTTCCGCGTGTGCTCTCCTCTCTCTTGCTCGATCCTACAGATTTTAGTACGCGTAGTCGTCACTGTCAAAACAAAATGTAGGAAACCTTCTGTGGAAGGAATTTTCTTCGTAGTAAGGACAATTAATAGTTCAATTCGGACCAAACCCATTAGATCTAGATTATTTCCATACATATATATGGACAAGTATTGCTTGTACATAATCAGTAAACTACGAAGTGTTTTTGACATCAATGATACATTCTTTGCTGAAATTCCCTCTTATGCTTTTGATGATATGATTTGTTTTCTTGAAAAACTCCCAAATATACAAAGCGGAGATGCTAAAAATATAAACGAACAATAGATGAGTAGATTCTCTTACCTCTGCCTGACGTACCAAACTGTCTAGTAGTACAGGGAACAAGAGCAGATATTTTGCAGGGATTAAGAACCACATGGGCAGAGCAGGAAACTGGTACAAGAACATCGTATATCATATAAAATTTCAAGCTTACCATGATTTAACTGAAGTCAGAAAGGTGGCATTGTTCACCTTTTCAGTTGAACTGCCATATATTGGGCTGAATGTACAGTTGACAATCGTTCCTTCAGCATCTTCACCTGCAGCTGACATCAGACTAATACACTCGTCATCAATACCCAGTTTTGTGTTGATTAGCACATGGTTTATCTCTCTGACTTCTCCCAGAAGGGCATGATTCATCTGCATTAAAGTACCCACCGACCATTGTAATTATTTTGTCATGAATATTGCAGAGAACAAAATTCTTGAGTGACATACCTCAAGTCTGGATTTCTTAATTCCAAATGTTGCAACTGATTTCAATTTTTCAGACGACTCCAAAGCATTTACCTTCTTACAACCAGTATTTTCATTATATTCAAGTGGCAGAGCATTTAGAGAACTTTCAATTGAAAAGCATCGCTACAGTTTCTTTTTCCCTACATCGTTTATTTCTTCCAAGTTCCTACGTTGGAACACAACACCTTGTGGTAGACACTACTTCTTCAGGAAAAGAAGATCTAGCTCCTTTGTCCGATGTTTTAACCTGAAGAAATACCACAGTACTACAATTTACTAGCCGCAAGAAAAGTAACAATATTTAATTTAGAAAAACGCAATTAAAATGAGGGTCAACTAACCGCTTTAAGTAATCATTCTATAGGTGTTATTGTTGAAATTGACTTCCAGGATTGATAATGGCCTCAGTACCACCACCCTGATCGAATTCTAGGTAAGCACAATTTTCATTTAAGGGAGAATCTGATATTACTGGAGTGCTACTATCAATAGCATGTCCCCCTGCTGGAGCAATGATGAAACTAGCATTTGCCTAATATTTCCATCCTTTGGTAGTGAAGACAGAACAACATTCTGCTGATATTCGGGTTTGCGTGGTAAATCAGATGATGCCAAAGGTGAACATGAATAAAGTGCATAGGAAGGTAAATTTGCAGGGTTCAAAAGTGTTCCGGCTTTGGGGTAATTATGTTATCATACTTGTCTGGTCTATCAGAGTATTGTTCTGGCTGCTGTCATGCTGCTTCAGTTGAGGATTTGCAACTGCGACAACAGGTCACCAGGTAATTGAATAGCTGCCATGAGAATCAGCAACTTCATATATCCAAGCCGTTTCTCCCAACGAATTAGATCATCCATAGCGTACCGACGATGACCTTGTAATTTAGGCAAGAAAGATCATGCTGTTTTCAAATCTGTTTTATACTCACGGAATTCCTTAATCTCATCAGGCTTCAGCTGTAAAATAGAACCAATTCATGCAACGGAAAACGATACCCAATTAAAAAAAAAATGAAGAAAGGAATGGAACCAAACAAGATTAAAAGCTACATTTTCTAAAGGAATGGGTAGCTGAATTTTGTCCAACCGACGAAGCATTTCGTCCAACTGTGGAATGTACACTTGTTTCATGAAATTAACCTGCAATTGAGAGTTCTGTTGTCAAAAATCAGAATAACTAGTTGAAACAAGGAAACAATGTAGTGGTTCATTCTGGTTTCCAAAATTCCTCAATCATACAATGAGTAGTGCAAGAAAGAAATATGAATTTGAGTGGAATACCTTTTCTTTATCTCATTCTGCTCAGCGATGCATGTTGTTTCTCTCGAACTCATTGTATCTACTGATGCTATCAAGCAAAGAATAAATAAAAAAGCATAAACACAGCAAGTGGGATCATAAAAAAAGCATAGAAAGAGTAGTCAAAGTGGTTTCATGGGAAAGGTGCTGTCCCTACTACAACCAATGCTCAGTTGGTAAGACATTATACAAACGAGTAATCAGTACCCAACAGGATGGTGCAACGGAAATGAAATAGTTAAAATCAAAAACATATAGTCAAGTACACAATAAGAAAATCTAACAAGAACCAAAACCAATATCTGGTGGGTTCCAAGAAAACGTGATTACCATTAATCAATCATCTCGACCTTCTACATATCGGGTTAGAAATTCCCTGCAACTAAGCAGTATAAACATTCGTTTGAAAGATATCAAAGAAAATAACTGGATACATTTCCAATCCTTAGAGAGTGAAGACAGAACAACATTCAACTAATATTCGGGTTTGCCTGGTAAATCAGAAGAAGCCAAAGGTGTAAAAAGAAGAAAGTATATAGATAGGCAAATTTGCAGACTGCAAAGGCGTTAGCATACTTTTCTGGTCTATCAAAGTATTGTTCTGGTTGCTGTCGTGATGCTTCAGTTGAGGAATTTGCAACTGCGACCACTGGTCACCAGGTAATTTCAAAGCTGCCATGACACTCGCAAAATTCATAAATCCAACAATTCGTTTCTCCCAACAAATCAGATCATCCATAGCGTACCGACAGTGACCTTGTGATATTTGCAGGAGATATCGTTCAATTTTCAAGCCCATTGTATACTTACGGAGAAACTCATCTTCATCAAGCTTCAGCTGTAAAACAGATTCAATTCGTGAGGCAATGAAAAAGGATACTCGACAAAAAGAAAATGAAGAGAGGAACCTGAGAAGGAAACATTTCTGAAGAAATAGGAACCTGCAGAATCTTGAAACCCAACCAATGGAGCATTCTGTCCAACTGAGGAATGTACACTTCTCTCATGAAATTAATCTTCAAGGAAGAGTTTTGTGTCAAAAATCAGAATATAATTAGCTGAAGCAAGAAAAACAACATAGTGGTTCAATTCTGCTTTCTAAAATTGCCCAAAAGTGGTGTGTTTTAAAATCTAATTACCAAAAATGTTCACTTTTTTCTAAATTCCTAAAAATGTTTTATGGAATTTGTTTTGCCTATTTTACCCTTGAATTAAAATTGTTATGACTACTAAGTCCTCCACATTATATTTTTTTATTATTATGTGGAAATCTTTTTAGAAATAGTATGATCTTAATTAATATTTTAATTGATGGAATGTGTTCCCATTGTTAAATATTGTGTGCACAATACGAAAAACTCTTTTTTTATTTAGAAGAAAGTGTACCCAATGGGTTTACAATGTGTTCACAATAAAGATTAATTTGGAATGTGTACCCATTGTTTCCATTGTGTTTACAATAAGGATAGTCATATTTTTATTTTAATGAATAACAAGAATGTGTACCCACTGTTTTCACATTGTATTCACAATAGGGTATAATTTGGAATGTGTACCCAATGCTTCACATTGTATCCACAATAGGGTATAATTTGGAATGTGTACCCACTGTATCCCATTGTGTTCACAATAAGGCCATTTTTCATTTTAATGAATAATAAGAATGTGTACCCATTGTTTTCCATTGTGTTCACAATAAGGTATAATTTGTAATGTGAAATCAATGTATCCCATTGTGTTCACAATAAGATCATTTTTCATTTTAATGAATAATAAGAATGTGTACCCATTGTTTTCCATTGTGTTCACATAAGGTATAATTTGGAATGTGTACCCACTGTATCCCATTGTGTTCACAATAAGGTCATTTTTCATTTTAATGAATAATAAGAATGTGTACCCACTGTTTTTCATTGTGTTCACAATAAGGCATAGTTAGAATGTGTACCTAATACTTCACATTGTGAGCACAATAGGAAAGTCAGTTTATAACCATTTATACTAATTTATTGTTTTATTGAATGTGTACCCACTGTTTTACATTGAGAACACAATAGGGCAGAAGGCATAATAATTATATAATGTGAACACATTTTTCCTGCAATGTGCACCCATGGAACTCCACACACTCGCTTCACACGCGCACCTCTTGCATCTTCTTTTTAACACACCGAGCTCATTTCATTTTTATCGAATGCATCTCATTTTTCTTCTTTTCATCGAACTCCGCCTTTCTCTCTTCCTTTTTTTCTTTTTCTTCTCCCGATAGAAATACGTCAATCATCTTGCAACAAAGAAAACATAACGTCAAAGCTCGAGCGTGTAATGGATTAAGTTATACGCTAAATTACATTTGGTACAAATTTTATCTCTATTAATCTCTTTGAAATTGTTAATCTCATTGAAATTGTTAATGTCTTTGAAATTGTTAATCTCAAATTACAGATTCAATTTTCTACAATGTTAATTTGTCTGATTTTGTCTTCGATCGTTATAAAATTAGGTTTTAAGGTTTCAATCAAAGATTATGGTTTGATATTTATGGATGAAATTTATGTCTCTAATTAGAATTTGATGTTGAAAAATAACTCAATATTGATAGTTATGGTTTGATTTTGTTAATAAGATGATAAATGTTTTTCTCAACAAAATTATAATTAACTTAATTATACTAGTATAACAGTTGTCACGTGGGAGGGCCCGAAAAACTTGGCAAAACCACACCACCATGTAATTGCACAAATTCAAATTTATAAAGGGAAAAAAATTGTAAAAAAGATATTCAGAAAACTTTTATCATAATTCTACCTTAGATTACTAACACACACGGTAATATTCCTAATCATTCGTTTCTTCGATTACTAATACACGGTGTAGGGTAGCCTGTTTCAACCACCAGTAGTAGAAATTAGAAACCAATCAAAGCTTATATTTTATTTGATTTCAAAAACAGAACACTTGATAAATTTGGATGGGTTTTAAATGTTGTTATACAGCAAAAGCCACCATATTGGTAGGACTTCATTGGAACCACCGTTCTTTGTATGATTAAAATCAACGACCTGTCCATCATGCCTTTGCTGCTCTTATGGATTGGTTCACACATTTTAGCGTTAGTCTGGGATCTGAAATAGCATCTACGAAGAAGCAAGCAAGTAGCATATCTACATGAGGTTCTAGGAGGCTGTTAAGTCCGCAAGTATTTTTGCTGCCAATTCATTCTCCATCCAGGCTATAACACAACTGCAACCAGCTCAACCAAATTCAATTCCAATAACACTTTTTATCTCTTACTGTCTTGGCCACTGATTGCAAACAATTTCTTTGACTTGACACTTCTAAATCTCGTCATTACGGGATGTACAAACTCCAGAAAATCCTCCCAAGATCAGACCATAGCATCTTATATCCATCCCTGGCCGCAGAACTGAACTTCATTACCAATGTTCATCTATGTCAAAGTCACCCACCAGTTACTACAGACTGAAACACCTTCACTCATGTTACCTGGCCGATTCAAACAACAACCAACGTTGCCTGCAATCTCGTACAAAATCCAGCCAGCACACATCTCCACTTCTTGTGGGTGTCTCATAAGCATCTCTAGCCACAAATGGACCCAAACGACCACCACCTGAAATCGATCCATGTGACCACCAACATACTACTCTCTAGTACCTGCAATCATTAGTTCATGGAGCTGATTCCAACTATATTCAAGGCTGCAAACGTTAACAGCTTCAGCCCAAATCCACTCGTTGTTGCATCTCAGCCAGCAGCTACAGCCACCTGCAATCGATCCATTCTTCCTTGTTCACCTTCAATGAGCTCAATTTCCCCTAACATTTAACAATTCACCTGATGTCGTTATTAGACAGCACCAAAATTGAATTAAGTTGTTCTAATACAACAACCATTTGCAATTGAAAAAGATCATCAGCACCAATTAAGAAAGAACAACATCTGCATTAAGAAAGCGCATTCACAATCCAGAACTAAATAGACAAGATGCATCAGTATAATTAATGAACGCAAGGCGAAAATCTCACATCAGGGTAGAAAGAGAGATCTTCGTAAACGTGAACCTCCACTCAAGTGGGTGGTGATTGGATGTTCATTCATAAAATGTGTGATTATTTTTCTAATATCTACTGAGTAAATATTGCCAAAACAGTGCGAAAATGGGATCCCTGTTCTATCTCATCTATGTGACGAAATAGGAATATCTTAGTTAAAGTAAGATGTTTTACTCGAATATCTCCCCTAATAAAGCTGCATACCTGTTATAACTTGAAAAAACCCTGGTCTCTGTGATGTCATTCCCTCCTCTTTTTCTGTCTGTCCGGCCACGCTAAGGCAACTACTGGAATCACATAGTTGGGAATGACAGACAGAAAAATAGGAGGGAACTGAGCCTCAATCCCCAAAAGACGCTCTTTCAAGGCGTGAACAGCTTCAGATGGAAGCAAACCATGCAGGTCAAGCTTCCATACATGGATTTTTGTGATTCCTCATACTACAAATTTCTAGGGCTGCCTTAAAATTTAGACTTTCAGCAGCTATCCACTCTGCATGAGCCTTCCGCGAGAGTTCTTAGGCAGAGTAATGATCGCCCATTAGGAAAGCATTGATGGCTGCTCGAGAATGTTGGGCTGCTGACCTGCAGGGAGACGAATTAAGTGGTTAGTTTAACATTTTTCAACCTATGAATAGTAGACTTAGTCCAACCTCATTGAGCACAATGTTCACCACCACCAATATTAACCAAATAAGAACCAGTAAACTTTGTCCAACCTCGTTTTCACTAAAATTAACAAGAATCTCAGTTTTTAATCTTCCATGCCTGAATTTTCTTACCAATTTCAAATGAAACATGAGCATCTACAGTAGCATACTGAAATTTCGATACTTAGATTCCTAGGTTCCAATTACTCCTACCAGTAAGAACATCTAATTTCATACCATCGAAACCAAGATAAGCCCTAACCAAGTTCTCCATGGAACCACTTAATGACTCACTTTCAAGTCCAAACTTACTCAGATTAATCAGTCTGAAACAAATATTTGATGTTATGACATCAAAAGCTAATTTTACCTTTCAAACATGAACATTAAACTGAGAAATAGTAGGCATTTACTCGAACAGGTAATGGTGAGAAAGTTAATCTTTGGTAGAGTTAACATGTACCTGTAAAGTTGATCAATTTGCAGCTATTTTTACATGAACATTAATAAATAAGATTAAAATCGTACCTTCAATCTCAAAACAAGAACACCCAAAATCCCCTTTTCGATTATTCTCAAATCCCAACTGGAATTGACCAATCATAACGAACATCTTTCTTTCTCTGAGCTAGAATTGGAAATTTAGTTTAGGATTCATGATTTGAAACCCATACTCTGATTCTTCAATTTTGACACAAACCCTAACTTCTCTGCTCAATTTCTTCCATCTCAACAATCTCTGCAGAAACAAACCAAAAAAAATTAGAGATCCAACATACATGACCCCAGTACACATGAATCAGTTTTTGGCACATTAGACCAAGACTCATCCTTAGGTCTAAAGGCCTTCCCCTAAAATACAAAGATTGTTCTGTCACAATAAATAAGAAACACCATAGTTTGCTAAGAATGGAACTCTATTTTACCTCAGGGAAGACAATATCACCAGACTCACCACCAACCATCTTAACAGTACCTGAAATGCTTTTAACCACTTCAAAACAAAAACCCACTTCCATAATAGAAGCAGTCCCACCCCACTTTCAATCAATTGTCCAACATTAACAGCATAAAATTGAATCAACAAATAGATTAAGAGCCGCAAATTGAACGGAACCCCGGAATCAAACGAATACCATACTTAAAACCCTGATAGGAATAGATTAAGAGCCGCAAATTGAACGGAACCCCGGAATCAAACGAATACCATACTTAAAACCCTGATAGGAATAGATTAATGACACCAAAAAGAAATCTTGGTGTTTCGCGGTTAATTAACATGGAAATGCAAAATCCATGAACTAAAACGACCACAAATTAGATTTGGTTATTAATCATATAAGACCAATTTTAATTAAACCAAATCAAAAGAGAGTACGTTATTATGCAGTTGAATTGAAACTAGAAAACTAAAAATGGATTTCATGATTAATAGTTCTCAGACATCATAAATTGATTAGGGAGAAGAGCAAAAATTACAAACTCTAGTCCGCAATTGTGTCCTCATTGAACCTTTTGAATCACTAGAGTCTAAAATCAAGTAAAATGGATCTCGATAAGGAAGAAAACCCGCTTATGATAACAACACCTTATTACTAGCAAAAATACTACCGTACAAAAGAATTGAAAAGTATAAAGGAAGTAATTGTAAAGAAATTTAGGTCACGGTGTTGTGATTGAAAATCTAACAGATGATCCAGAGAACTATGGAGTGAGGGAGGAAGGGATGAAGGGAAGGAGGCGCTGCAGTGGGAAGTGATGAAACATAAGGGTTAGTGTATCAATAAATAGAGTGGCACTAGATGTAAAAAACGAAAAATCTGTGGTTAAAAAGCAGAACTATTAGGGTTTTACCTTAACTATCCACTAAGACACAGCCAAACGATTGTTTGCTTTAGCCCCTATTTGATTGGTTAACAAAGTCATGCTAGTCACCACGTGTAATGGTGAAACAAAAATTGGCTGTAATTTTTCCCGACTTGATTGGGGTATACCCAATAAGACAAAATCGGGTCATTTTGAAGTAAAACCAAGCCACCCTTTAACCTTATTTTTTCTAAATGGCTAATATGCCATTGGTTAATTAATACTAAAATTCTGATTAGGTTAATTAATTGAGTTTAGATTAAAATTTTCAAATTATGAATTCATGAGATTAACCTTTTGATCCAGTCTTATGAGTTCGATTTCGATCCAAAAATTTTAGTTTTGAAAATGCATAAGGCCCGGCAAAGGTCGATGGTTTGACTAAGCTTAGCTTGAGATGATATCCTTACCTTTATCTCCATTATCATCATCATCATCACCATCATCATTACCTCCTCCAGCCTTAGGCATGTCTTGATCACCATCATCGTCATCATTGTTACCTCCTCAAGCAGCCGGATTGGTTTCATCAACATCATCATCATCACCTCTTCTACCAGATGGAATTGATTGGTCTTCATCCGGAGTCTCGTCCGAATCGTTTGGGTTCAGATAGTGGTTCTAAGATCTTTGTCGTTCCCGGCACAACATATACCCCTCGATGTTTTGAAGACAAGAGTTTATAACCAACACGAGGAGGGTTTGAAGGAGGACTAAGAGCTGCTTTCAGAGTTGCTTTCTTCAGAGATGCTTTCTTCTTTGCCATTTGCAATCTGAACAAGAATAATTCAGAAAAAGAACATCAAAGGCATGAGGTAGACATATACAACATATCCGTGAAAAATGGTAGGAAAAGGTGGGCCAATAGATGAGTGCCCGGCTAAGCCAAAGCCGGAGTGTATCATCAAAATAGCCTTAGGCTCACAAAAAAAAATATAAGATTTTTCACTAAACTGGTCGGAAAGGTCCATTTCCCACACATCGCCGGCTGACAAACAGCCGGAATGGTTTTATATAAATACCCTTCCGGACGTAAAAATTCTAGGCATCAGGAAACATTCTAAACAATGAATCAGTGATGATTTTATTTGGAAATCAGTTCAGTAAGTATTTATTAATTACCAAGATAAAATTAAATTATAGTATATGTAGAAAATGTTAGATCACTACAAATATGAAAGAAATTATCACGAATTACATGTGTGAAAACAGAATGTAATCTTTTTTTCCTAACCGAAAATGTAAATACACTTAAAGATAATAATCATGATCCGTATGATATTAATCTGACCAATAGGAAGCGAAAATGTATAATCGACGGGTATTACTCAAAAGGATGGCTCATACGGATTGCCACTTTATCCAACGACCACAAGTTGGTCATGAATTGGGAAACTTTTTAGGCGGCAAAATTTCAATTGTTTTGAATTAAAGGTTTTTTTCGCGGATTGCCGCTTTTGAAAAGCACTTTTATTAGAGAACATCAATTGGGTAGAGTCTTAACGGTTCCGGATCTGGTTCCTAAATTTGTGGACCCAGAATCGGACTCGTTTAAAATCCGGGTACCTATTGGGTAACATGAAAACATATACTATAAAAGTTCAAAAACTTGATATATTTCTCTTCTTAGCTTGAATCTAACTTATTTTTTATAAATTTGTTATTATTTCCTTATTAATTAATGTAATAAAAAAATGAAAAAAATCAAAGCAAAACTAGTAAAATACTTGTAATTTTGCTAGTAAAATACTGTAGTACCCCTACTACAACGCTTTTTTGTGTATTGTGTAGGTGGGGTATTGTAGAAAGTCCAAGTTGTTCTACAATACTTGACTAAGTGTTGTTAAGGGTGATGTAATTCATGGTTCGACAATATTTTCCCAAAGTTGTGGTTCGGACTTCAAACTTAGCAGGATACATCATCGAAATCGATAAATATGAAGCTCGGTGTCGAATCGAACTTAAAATGTGGTATAACGACATTCAAACTATGAACCAAGAAGCTTTGGGAGGGTTCTGACTTCAAATTTAGCAGGATACATCATCGAAATCAATAAATATGAAACTTAAGTGTTAATTCGAACTTCGAATATGGTATAACGGCATCGAGACCATATTTCTTCGGTATATTCTATAGAACTTCGAATATGGTATAACGGCATCGAGACCATATTTCTTCGGTATATTCTATAACGGTATATTCTATCAAACCTTAAACAAACCTTATTTCTTCATATTCTATGTATACAATGCTCCGAGATCGAAACCTGGCGGCGAGTTGACTACTCTAAGTCAGAAACTTGGTAAGAAACAGCCGAATCCATCCATTTTACGGGTAAGATTCCTTCGAGATATTCTACGAAACCTTAAACAAACCCTATTTATGCATATTGTATGCATACCGTGCTCTGAGATCGAAACACGGCCGCCATGTGGACTACTATAAGTTAGAAAGTTGGTAAGAACAATGAATCCATCAATTTACAGGTAAGATTCCTTCGGAATATTCTACGAAACCTTAAACAAACCCTATTTCTGCATATTGTATGCAAACCAGGCTCCGAGATCGAAATCTGGTCGCGAGTTGATTGCTCTAAGTCAGAAATTTGGTAAGAACGATGAATTCATCCATTTACAGGTAAGATTCCTCCGAAATATTCTACTAAACCTTAAACAAACCCTATTTCTGCATATTGTACGCATACCAGGCTTCGAGATCGAATCCTGGCCGTGAGTGGAGTAGTCTAATTTAGAAACTTGGTAAGAACGACGAATCCATTCATTTACATGTAAGATTCCTTCAGAATATTCTACGAAACCTTAAACATACCCTATTTCTGCATATTATATGCAAACCAGGCTCGAGATCGAAACATGGCCGTGAGTGGACTAATCTAAGTCATAAACATGGTAAGAACAGCGAATCCATCCATTTCTGAGGTAAGATTCCTAGGAATATTCTACGAAACCTCAAACAAACCCTATTTCTACATATTGTACGCATACCAGGCTCCGAGAACGAAACCTGGCCGTGAGTGGACTACTATAAGTCAGAAACTTGGTAAGAACGATGAATCCATCCATTTAAAGGTAATATTCCTCCAAAATATTCTATTAAACCTTAAGCAAACCCTATATGCATATTGTACGCATACCAGGATCCGAGATCGAAACCTTTCCGCGAGTGGACTAGTCTAAGTCGAAACTTGGTAAGAACGATGAATGCATCCATTTACGAGTAATACTCCTTCTTCCTTAGGAATATTCTACAAAACCTTAAACAAACCCTATTTCTGCACATTGTACACATTTGAGATTTCACGCTGAGTTTATCTCGCTTACATATTTCTCGATATATGTGTTGGCAAGCTTTCGCTTCGACCAAGTTCATCTTATATCATGTGAAAATTTTCGAGTAACATCTTACATGGTTTGTGTGATACAATCATTTGGTGTAGACTTCGAATGTTTCGTTATGATTATTTCAATATCTTGAAAATTGCTTTGATGCTAATAGTGTGTGAAAACGGCTATTGTCATCCTCTAAGAAAGTTTCAATGATTGAAATAAAGAGGTTAGAATCATGTAACCATGTTGGATATAAACATACTGTGTTCTCACATTTGTGTGTAAGTCCATGTACGCATACTTCAGGTTCCCAGTTTTGGGCAAGTATGCGTACATGTACGCATACTGGCGATTGTTGGATGTCTGGGCAAGTATGCTTACATGCGGAAGTCTCACGTCCCGGAATTTCTGCTGGAGTTTGGAAGTGTAAATTGGTATGCGCGCCCTTACGCGTACTGGCGTAACCAAACTTGGTCCGGCTACTTAAGTACGCGTACACGTTTGCATACTTGAGTCGGTTACTTTCTAAAATCGATTATGTAAGGTAACTTGGAACATTTATAAATTGAGGAATCCAATCTTTGCAAACCGTGGCTATAATGTTCATGTATTTATTCGAGTGAATCAAACTGATTTTGCTTCAATTGTATTCTTGTATACTTCTATGAGAATATAGCAATTGAATGGCTCTTTAACTAGTTTCATTTGAGTCATTTGAACTAGTTATGGTTAAGATGGATAAGGTTGATATGAGAGTAATCATATGGCTAACTTCGGTTAACTATTTTTGAGCCAACATGGTGTACACGTTTGGGTACGGTTACATAAACAAAAATGAGGGTACATTTCATTTGTGTGAAACAATCTAAGTTCGATCTAACGGTTGAAAGATATTAGCTTGGTTGAATCAGGTTTTTCATTTAACGGTGAATATTGAATTCTTTGTTACAAAGGTAATTGGATTGCGAACCCGATTTGAAAACTATATAAAGGATAACTCTAGCAGAATCGAAAACCTAATTCCCACACCTCATGTGTGTTACTAGTTGCATCAACTAAGTCGATTCTCCTTTAACCTTAGGTTAACGACTTCAAAGACTTCATTGGGATTGTGAAGCCAGACCCAACTATTTTCTTTGTAGTTGCGTGTTGAGTCTTACCCGATTCTATCGTTTAAGTACTATCTTCTCTAAGATTTGCTCAAGATTTAATCTCCGATAGGCAAGATAAAAAGTAATCACAAACACCTTCGTTAAGATTGAGTCTAGCTGTCTAGTTGATTCTCTTAAAAGTATATTGGAGTTAGTCCATACAAATTGCTAAGCGAAATATTGGGTGAGGTTCTTTGTACCCCAATTTTCAAATTTTATCCATTATCTATCAATTTTGACCAATATGGCTCGACCTCACTCTATTTCTCCTGGATTCCATGGGTTTATATGGATATATATAAAAAAATATATTCAAACTGAATTTTCATCATTTGAACTTAGTTTTACTTGTTATCATTCATTCAAAATAGTAGAAAACCTAAGATCCATACAAATTTTTTAAAAACTTCATTTGAGATTTCTAGCAAATTCAGGCAGAGTCAGCGAGATTCAACCAAAAATTTACGGTCAATTAGGCCAAATTTCGTCTCGACAAAATCAAACATTTCATTAACTTAATTTCTATAGGATTCCGCCGGTTTCTCCGTTATCCACCATTTTGACCAACTGCCTATCGATCTTGGTCAAATTTGGTCTTACTCACTCGATTTCTCTCGGACTATCGATTTCATTGCTAGATTTATTTTGGTATAGATATTTGGATGAGATCGAACAAGGCATATTTTAGTTCACACAACTAGATTTAGGGTTCCTATATAGATATTCTGATCAATAGTATGAGGCATATTTTGCTCCACATTGCTAAATATTGACATTTGGTATACATTCCGAGATACGGAACTAGCAGATTTTGTGAATCATTGTTAGATTTAGTGTTAGATATAGACATTCCAACTAATTAGAGGTAAGGCGAGGAATATTTTGGTGGCTTGACCTCACAATAGAGTTTATTGAACTAGGATTTATTAATGGAAGAAATGAGAATACAGTTTCACAAAACATAAATTAGTTCAATTGAATTTTCCATCGACTCTATTCGCTTCCACAACAATAATCCAATTTCACATGTTAACTATCAATCCTACCTTATATATCGCTAGACCTCACACGAATTTCCGCTTGGAATCTATTGATTTATTCAATTATCTATAAATTTCGTGAATGTCTACAAACCACTCAATTTCACCTATTATGTCAATGTTACCCTAACATTGCTCAAACTCACCAAAATTTTCTTATATTCCGTTGGTTTCTATGCATACATTAGTGAGATTAAATGTATTCTATTTTTCGGATGCATCCTTTTCATAATCGGATTTTCTAAAGAATGAGATGAAAATAGTCTATAGTCGGAGAAAATTTTCTTGACAATATATGTATGCACCCAAAATGTCTCAATGACAATAGTTTTATGCAAGCTAGAGATTTGACATTTAAATAAGCCGATCTCAATTTTTTTCAAAGGTGACTAACACTTGCTTTATGAGTCGAAATTATGTAGTTGAGTCTTAGTTATACAAAACTTCTAAAATGACACTATTCAAGTAAGATTAATTGCAAAAAAGTTTACTAATTATACCGAAAACCCGGTGTCACACTTGAAAATATCAATTCACCACACATTATTACTAATAAATTAAGACGAATTCGTTATTAATCAACACATTTAAATTAGCGAGTTGTACCGTAGTGCATTGTTAAATTCATAGGGTGATGATACTAGTAACCTGAGTTCGAAACTCGCACCAAATGATAAAATTAATTTAGGAAAAAAAAGACGTTAAATCCCATTGTAAAATTGGATTAACTTATGGTGGGTTTGGATGTAGAATTTTAAAGGTGGAATTAATGGGTCCATCGGTTGGTGGAATTACGTTTCCTTCGGTATGTTTGGTCGCCTAAATCCCTGGAATTACGTTTACCACGGGAATCAGTTTTCCAGTAAATCCTCCATATGGAGTCCGACATCTCCCCTCTACGATTTGCTGGGAAACTTATCAAGGGATTTATGGACCCAATTTTTTTTAACTTTAAGTCTTATATATATACCATTTTAAGATTCTGAGAGTAATACCAAACAATATATGAATTTTAAAACATGATAATTCTACGAAACTTACGAATTTTAAATGAGTTAGCAAACACACGAGGGATTTACATGAATCCCAGAATTTGTAATCCCATGGGATTACAAATCCCCGGCATCGTGAATTCTGCCACGATTAGAAAAAACGTTAATTGTAAAATTGGATTGGATTTACACAAATTTGGATCACGAACAGTACAATCCGTATGATATTCATTTGGCCAATAGAAAACCTCAAAACCATGCCTATAAACATCACATGGATCGCGCTACCTCATTGTCAATTTCATTCAAGGATATCACGATCCGTATGGATATCATTTTAGCCAATAGAAAACCAAATACAAAACATCACATGGATCGCCACATCATTGTCAATTTCTTTCGATCTTAGCCACAGAACAACAGATGGATCGCCAGGGGGGTAGCATTAGCGCCATTTTGTATTTTCGAACTTTCAACAATTTTCTTGGCGGTCTTTTTTCGCGCCACAAAGTTTTTCAGCAGTTTCAATTTTTAATTACCCCCAAATTTTTAGTTTCAATCTTTCCATCATTATAAAAACCCTTCTGAGATACCACCAATCTAGTTGTCTCTTTCAATCTTAGCGCAATTGACTCATGAATTTAACGGGGATAAAGAAAAAAGAAATCCATTTCTTCATTTTTCTTGTTTCATTTTCATAAGTACCAAACTTTCTTCCCATACTTAATGTCTCTGATATACAAGAAACCCTCCACATCTGTTGGTTCAAGACATAAAGTGAGATGGTGATAGATTATTATCAAAATCTCTGGTTGTAATTCTTCTTAATTTTCTTTTACTATTTTTTTGTTTTCATTTTGATGAACTGAATCTACTTAATGGGAAAAATTTAGTGGTTTGGTAATTAATTTGATCACCGGTATATATCATTGAATTCTCGATTTCTTTTTGTATTCTTGTTCTAATCATTAATTTGTGTTGGAAGTTTCAATTAACTAGTACCAAGTAGAATTTTGCTTAGGCATATAGAGTGTTTGTGATAATGCCTCTTAATGGTGATAGAGGAACACAAAGTGTTGTAAGAGTCCTTAGTGTTTAATCGGTGACATTGACCTTATCAGGGACTTTACAATTACTCACTCCATGAGTGATAGAGGAACACAAAAACAAAAACATAGGCGGGTTGGGGGTGAACTTTTTGTTTCCGAGTAGAGACTAGAGAGTAGTTACCAATCGTCTTGTTGAGGGGTGAGCGGTTTCTCCTCAAATACAACCCTCCATAAGGCCCCACCGTACACTTGGTCTAAATAGTCGCAAATCAATCGATTTCCTTAGACTCGTCGGCCGAGGAGTTGTACCAGAGGTCTAAGGAATCATATATGATTATTCTCTCCTCCTTCAATTTAATACATATTGCAACCCGATTGCTTCGTCAATGGAATGTTCACCACGCCTTAGAACACTACATCGACATCTTTCCAAGGTTGTTTTTTTTGTTTTCGGGCAAATCATGATTACATAATTATTGGCAAGTACTGGAAGTTGTCATCCGTTGTGAGATGATATGCTAGAAGTCGGGGGATGATCACTTACGATGCAAAAATTAGTTGAATACCCAATTTAAGTGACTATTTTGCAAAAAACACACCACAAAGTGTTTGTCAATTTAATCGAACATGCCGGTCTTTTTTTTCAACTTCTAGCGGTGCCAAACATTGTTAACGAACACCCATGGAAGTTCTCTGACTTCAGGCGACGAAGGAGTAAAAGAGATAGAGTTACAGACGAGGGAGGAAGAGGAAGAAAGAGTGTGAGTTTTTTTTAATACCGTAAAAAATAATGTGCAGGCGATGTGGGCACATTGTGGCATTAGAGTAAATATACTATAAAATGTGACCAATTTGTTAACGAAATTACTGTACCAAACATTTTTGGTAATTTGGAATATTTTTGGTAATTTCTAAAAAAAAAAGAGACACCTACGGAAATTTCCTCTTCTAAAAGTCCTTAATCATACAAGGAATAGTGCAAGAACGAATATGAAATTGAGTAGAATACCGTTTTTTTGTATCTCATTCTGCTCACCCATGCTTGTACCTCTCGAATTCATTGTATCAACTGTTCTACCCAAGCAAAGAAGAAACAAAAGAAAAGCATCGACACAGTAAGTTGGATGACAAAAAAGCATAGAAAGAGTCAAAGTGGTTTCACGGGAATGGTATTATCCCTACTGCAGCCTATGCTTAGTTGGTAAGAAGTTATACAATCCAGTAATCAGAACAATAACTCACAAATCTAAAAGATGCCAACATTAAGCATGCTAACTCTTTCGATGATTAATCACAAAAGAAAGATATACAAATAAGACTTAAAAGCTTTCTTAAGTAGAGTCAAAAAACAACTATCAAAAACTCAGATTAAAAGACTCTTAAATCAGTAGTTAATCATCAATCATGGGATTGAATTGTTACTTATTAAATGAAATTCCATTGATTCTAACCTGGAGAAGCAGATAAGATACTGGACACCTTAAAAGATCAAGAAACATGTTCTCCAGTACAACAAAGAACCGCAACTATATGTCTGGTGGGTTCCAAGAAACCCTAATTATCAATTATACAACGATTTGACATTCTACTACATTTCTGATTAGAAATTCTACTACAAGAAAACAAGCATTTGTTTAAAAGATAACAAAGATGAAGAGAAAAGAACTTTCTCCAATGAAATAACCTAATCAATTTCTTCAAACCTTACATTTTTGTTATTTGATCCAGCGAGTAGCACTTGTCTCCGTTTCTGATTGATTTTAGTCAGATGAAAACATAAGCTCTCCAAACCCTGGTTTCTCTATACCCAAATATACTAAGACTTTAATGCGTAAAAATAGCCCCCTCTAGAAACAAGATTCCAAAACTGCCACCCTTAAGTGAAATATACAAATAACACCCTTTTGGGGTTTTATAGACATTTATACCCTTATTTAGAAAAGGTCCAGACCCTATTGATTGAGTCAGCTACCACCTCAGCAATTAAATCTTGCAGAGTCAGACTACCAAATCTTAGAGTCAGCTACCACCTCAATGAGAGATATTTATCCCGTTCTCTTGTTATTTCCGTCAAAAAAAAATAAAAAAATTGATTCGTGATCTCGCCTCTATTATTTCCTTCATTCTTCTTTTCTTTCACAATTTTTTCAGTTTCTCCATCAACTTCCTTCCCTCTCATTCTTGAGAGATTTATCGGTTTTCAATTTCGTCTCGATTCAATTTAGAGCTTAGAGAGTGCGGCGGCTGCAATTTCGTGCCTAAGTTTTTCAATTTAGTGCGTTTTTTAGAAGAGAAAAAGAAGAGCAGAGCAATGGATTGGGAAATTTTGATGTTTTCTAGATTATGAAACAGGTATTTTCATCAACTTCACTTACGATTTAGGGTAACTGAGCACAAAAAAAGGTATGATTTAGGTTTTAAAATCTCATTTTTTTGTTCATCGTGGTTAGAGTATTTGGAACTGAGACAAATGAAAAAATTTGCGATTTATTCTATGGAAATTAAGTATTTTGCTTGAGTTTTGATTTCGATTTCTTAGATTTTGAGAATAGATTTTGTTTTTTTTTTAAATTAGGGTTCATACTTTCATCACTGTAGCTTGTTGTGAATGAGAAATTTTTATTTGTTTGTTTTAAAATTGGGTGTATTATGTTGGGTTTATCTCTAATTCTTGTTTTGTGTTATGTCTTTTCGGGAATGGGTTATCGGATGCTAAACATCTAAAGTACTTGTGGATGTTGAACTTTCGAGATAGTTGGAATTGTTTCTTGAATCCTAGTTGAGCATTGGCGTGGTCCACCTAAGTTTAAGTGCGGGTAAAACTCTTGTCATTCATTACATAATTAGTACTCTTCCTTGTTTTCCTCTGCTTTGTCATGGCCACCAAAGGCTTCATTGTTTTAGATTCAACATTAGCTCTAAATCATGAATTTGTGGATGGTTGTAACATGTTGTATGAATAACTATTTAACCACTTGCTATTTGCAATTTTCATTGGTGCTTTAATTGCTTTCCCTGAAAGATGATATCAATCGGTATGGAAGATCCCTCGGTAAGGCTTTACTAGGTTACAAGATAGTGGTAAAATTTACATTACGATGGTATGATGGTGTTTGTTTGATAAAACTTCATTCATGGGTTTTACCATTTTAGGCTTTGCTATCATATGGTACTTGATATATTGTTTCATAAAAACTCTCATACGTATTATTGTACACTGCCAATGGATGATCTTCAATGTATGATGCCAGTTTTGGAAGCTTGTTTTTGCACAAGTTGTAGTTTCAAACTAATCTAATAACCTCACTTGCGAATTGTTTATAATGTCATAATAATATCACGATGAGCATGTAGTTTTAGGTAGATGGGAACTTATTTTTTCTTAATCACTATAACTTTGTGTCCGAGTGTACTTTGAGTAACTAAAGAATATGAATTAATATTATGTTATTACTAATCTCGAGCTACATTGTTTTTGTAGGTTCCAAGTTATGGGTGCGGGAGCGAAGAAGAAGAAGAAGTGTTCTCGAAAAGTGAAATCGATGTTCATGTGGATCAAACATTGTTGGATGCCACTGTTGAGGACAGAAGAGTGGTATCTGAGATGGTGTTGAAAGGTAGATAGGTGACATTTATCTGTTAAGGCTAACCATTCATTTTAGTGATGTGTCTGGTCACTTTTTTTTTTTTTTTTATTGCTGGAGATTCACATAAGATATTTCCTGAGTATAATAATCAGTAAAGCTCGGGAGAAGTGAATACCTACTTTTAGATATAGTTTTGAATCTACTTGTTCTAATAGATGATTGTATGGTATAAAGTGAAATTGTGCCACCGTTGAGCATTCCCTGTCAAATCTTGAAATGTATGCATTAATAGCCTAGAACCCAAGCTACGCTATCTGCGCACTATTTTAAGAAGTTAAATTTGAACAATAACAATAGTTTAGTTATTTATATATAAGAGAAAGTTAGATGCCTCTATGTGAATCCTATTTTTCCATGTTCTTTGCATTGTTCTTTCTAGGTGTATTTGGTATAAGCCACTTGTAAACGGAAACTAGACCGGTCATTCCTTGAATCACTTTTACAACTCGAGTACGGTGGTTATTGGATTAGTTGGAATGTACAACTATTTATCCTTTTTAATGTTCGTGCTTGCGCTCTCAAATACTTAATTCTAAGAACTTGTATGTTATTCTTTGGTGTAACTATTTATTTCTATATTGTAGGATGTTTGTTCACCCTGCCATGAACCGGTCTTATACGTGCAAAGTAACAACATACTCAAGCCCGAAGGTTTTGAAGAGGGTGCGTAACCTGCTGTCTCCTGTCGAGCAAGAGAAATTTATGTCAACTGCGATTGGCCCCTTACTGCACCTGCCCATGCAAACGTGGTCTGCTGCCTTATTTCATTTCTTATTGGCTAGTCAGATCTCCATGGATGATGAAGGTGATAAGGGTAACCCTGAAGAAATGCGCGTAATGGTTTGTGGAAAGGAACTCTCCTTTGGAAAGAAAGAGTTCGCATTGATTTCGGGGCTTAGTTTTATGAAGTCGAACCATAATTTTCTCGTCCCTCCACTAAGCCCGCCTTAAGATGAAGCATTTCCCGATGAAGGAAAACCAGAGAATCGGAAAACATTTGAAGATATTACTTTTTGGCAAAAAGGAGAAGGACGAAAAAAATCGAGAAATCGGCAAAAGGAGGAGGAAAAAAAATCGCTTTGAATGTCACCAATCAAGCAACTCTAATCTTGAATGTGAAATTGTCAAAGTCCCTTGGAATCGAAGACAAGGTGAAATTGTCGTTACTATATGTTGTCCACGGGTATGTCTGGGAAAGGGAAATGACAAAGTAGTTGAGTGTGATCTTTTGGTACACAGTGGATAACCTCGTCGACTTCAACTCTTATCCTTGGGCTGAAATAGCGTTCAACATTACTCTTGTTAAAAGCAATCTTTGCCTTAGCTTATCGATTAAGCATGAAAAGCCTGTTGGTAGTGAGGTGACTTACAAATGTCAAGGAATGGCTCATGTCCTGGTGGTAAGCTTGATTGGGTTGATATTTTCTAGTTGTCTAATTTTTTGCGATTGTTGTTTTAAAGGTTTTCCTTTTTCACCAAGGTTTGAAGTGCTGAAGTGTTGCCGAAAGCTGCGTAGTAGGTTTGGAAACAAGACTATTTTGCAAATTGGCGCCCCCATATGCATAGTGTTACATGCGATTCAAGTAATAACCCATGAATCTCTACTTAAGGTTTTGGAGGAGTCAAAGGTTTGAAGTAATAACTATACGAGTTACTTTATTTTTTCGTTTCTTTGTATTATTAATTTGGTCGAGTGACTTTATAAAATTACGAGGGGTGAAGTGTGTGATGACATTATGTGGCATAAAGAAGATGCTAAGCGTTTGGTAATCTTTGGGGTTATGTGAAGGTCCCTTGGTAGATGACGAACAAGAAGATTCGTTAAAGAATGAAAATGTGGTGGAGAAAGAAGATTTGTTTGAGAAAGGTGAGGAAGAAAATATGTTAGAGTCAAAAATGTTTTTGTGGATGAACAGGTTCCGAGAGGAGAGCAGCATGGATGATGAAAAGGACGAAGAAGATCTGTTAGGGAATGTAAATATGGTGGAGGAAGAAGATCTGTTTGAGAAGGATGATGAAGAAGCACGTGTGGCACATCCTAGCTCCCAACTTTGATGTTCTTTGTTCTAGGACATCAACTTCAGTCATTGCTTCTTTCGAGTCTTTTGTGAAAAATGCAATGATTGGTCATACGGAGGATTTGAAAAAGACGGTGATTGGTGAAATGGAGGTATTTAAAAGTGCGGTGAAGGGTCGGTTGGAGGAGTTAAGCGTCCGGGTAAGTAATGACCATAAAACAATGTTGGATCGTATGGAGTGTTTAACTACTGAGATCAAATCAATAAAGGATAAGATTGGCGGAACCCAGGACGTACATTGCATTGTCAAAGAAAAAACGGTGAGTTAATTAGAAATTCATTGTATTAAGATAGATAGAATGTCGGTTTTATTAAATATCAGTTTTATTGAACTGATATTTATGTTGTTTGAACAGGGGACTCCACCTGGAGGACATAACGAAGAAGGAGATTTCGATGGTGCGGCAATGCAGAAGCCAGATGTGACTCCTGGCAATGGATCCAACAGTATTGAGTTAAATCCACCATATCCGTACAATCCTCCAAATAAGGAAGTTGATGTGAGCCGACCTGTTGTAAGTATTTGTTGCATCTCTAGTGTTGTTGCTACATTAACACGTATATCTTTTGTACTTTTTGAGAAAACTATCGTGGTATTACTTTTTGACCGTGTCGGATATGTAGGCGTAAAACATTTGTAACACTCTCAACAGGGAAAAAAAGAAAGCGAGGAAAATTAAACCCCTGACCGGCCTGTTGCACCCATTATCGTTCTTTACGATGATGTTACAAAAGGCCGGGGAAGGGCTAGGAGGAAAATAAACCCTGCATATCCCCTGTTGTCCCCGTATACTCCTACAGGGCTAGTGGCGAAAAAGAACCCCAAAAGGTTTCGACAACCAATGAGCCTGTTATCATGAATTATTTTGAAGATGACATCTTGGATCAGCGAATAACGAAGCGGGATATAGATGATGTGAACAAATTCATAAACCTTGGGTTAGCCTCCTCCCTAGTATACCCTTTTGTTTCTCTGTCTTGTTGTATATGTGAAAACTAACAATCATGGTGTTGCCTTGTAATGGATCGTAATTTACCACGGTATCAAGGAACATGGCGATAACTATGATGGTGACGGTACATCATTATTGTCTTGCTCGAGTATAAACTACTACTATGTTCAACTGGTTGGTTAAGCGGTAATGTGAGTCGATTGCATCATTTGATATTGTGATTAAATCTAATAATGAGAACATTATTTGGGTTGTGAGAAGTTATATGTTTATTGGTTTTCCTGCAGATTATTGTGAGTGCATTGGTGCTTTTGCACAAGTCTTATCCTTCTAACAAATCGACTGGTACTGGTCATACTTTGAAACTCACTTACCTAGGTAAGTTTTTGTGCGAGAATAGATTGGATATTTTCTACTTCTTTATATTATTGCATGAATACATTGTGGTGAGGTTCCTTGCTCGTGAAACTGACAACATTGTGCGAATGGTGATTTTGCCCAAGTTGATTGATTGAGATTAGGGTTAGCGGGGACGCCGTGGTTTACCACCTAGTGAGCATTTACCCTCTTGGGATAAGGTTGATGTCGTATATGGTGTAGTTTGTATTGAAAAGGTTCTTTGGGTATGAGTCTCCATTCAAGTAAAGGAGAAGACAATTATAATTTATGATTCTCTTAGACCAGAATCGTAATAATCGCTCAAGCAAAATTCACACGGAAGTCGGTCAAATTCGTGATTATTTGGAGAAAGCATACAACCGCGGTACATGGTGTTGTAGATATGACTTAAAAACCCCTAAGCAAAATGATAGGTGAGTCTTACTTGAAATCTATTTTTAACCTTGAATTTTTAACCTTATATTTGGAGAATTGATCCATATACAATTTATGCGGTAGCTCTTGTGGGGTGTTTTCCTTCAAGTTTATCGAGCATATGGTTAGGAAGATTCTGTTTGTCAAGTCCAACCTGATTTCGCTACTCGTTATCGATGCGAACTTGCGGTCTGACTATTCAAGAAACAATTCATAGAGGTGAATGGCACAAGTGGTGAATAGTTGAATAGTTGAAAATGCTTTGTTTTTGGATGTTGGTTCTGTTTTTGGATGTGTATAGTTGAAAATGCTTGTCGGCTATAGTTCTAAATCTAAGTTAGTGGCGATGGACTCTTATACCTGGATATATCTGTTTATATTTTGTTGATCATGTTATGATCCTTCAGTTATGTATGTATAGCGGCTTGTCTCTGCTTCTAAAAATTGATGCTTAGATATTTTATCTACTTCATGTTCTTTGAAAGGAGTTAGACTTAGTGTCGTGAAAGATCACTGGTTTGGGTGACTTGAAATTTAAAAACTAAGAATACACAGGTAGGAAAAATGTATATAAAAAATCCACTAAAGTTTGAAAACAATATAGAATACATAGGTAGTAAAATATACAATAGAATAAAGGTTAAGAGGGCCGAGTTTGCTTAGTGGGGAGTAAGCCGGTGGCTATCTTTGTCGGGGGAAGGATGGGCTTATGCCTAGATAATAAAAAAAAAAAAAAAAAAAAAGGAAAAAAAAATACAATAAACATTGAAATAAATGCTAGATTTTTGAATTTTTGTGAACCCAAAATTAGTAGAACAAACTCTAAATTTCTAATTACCATCGGAGATTGAAATTAGGGAGAGGGTGTCATTGAAATTAATATACGAACAGGGACATAAGATATTTCTTGAGTATAATAATCGGTAAAGCTCGGAGAGCTGAATACTTACTTTTAGATTTAGTTTTGAATCTACTTATTCTAATAGATGATTGTATGGTATAGTGTAATTGTGCCACCGTTGAGCATTCCTGTCAAATGTGTGTGTTAAGTGCCTATAACTACCTACTAGTATTTAATCTTAGGATCTTGATTTGTAAAACATTCTACGGAATATTTGGAAACTAAGAAATGATTTGGTCTTCTCTGGGCATGTATTTTCTCAAGATGTTATTCTTCGTAAGACAACGCTGGATTTTAATGTTTGCATGGAAAATAAGGAGCCTTTGTCTCTCAATAATCACTTAAGTTATTGCATCAACGATGGTCACCTTCAGAAGAAAATTTTGTGAAAATTAACGTTGATCTTTGCCTTCATCCCTAATAATGGTGTTGCCAGTGCGATTGCTAGAGATTATGAAGGAGAATTTTTGGGTTGTGAAACTATTACATTTGATGCTACGTCCGCGTTGTTGGCTGAATCAATTGCTTGTAAACTGGATGTTTTACTGGCAAGGAGTTTAGGGTTTCAAAATGTTATTATTGAAGGAGATGCAAAGAATGTTACAGATGTTGTTAGAGGCGATTCCATAAAAATTCATTGTTGGTTAAAAATGAAAAGGTTGTTGAGAAATAGATTCTTATCACCTGACTATGATCAAGTTCTTTCGAAGCTGGAGAGACCGATGCAGAACAAGGATAGTCACACCTGACAGTTACAACTTTCAGAAAATATATAATAGTTATTTTCAGTTTCTAGTTTCAGTTTCTTATCTTGTGTGTCTAATGTGTGTCTTAAGCGCCTATAACTAGTTTTGTGGATTGAAACAGTGTTTTGGATTCAAAACACACCTTGTGGATTCAAGGCTATTTGAAATCATTACCGCTGCGTCGGGTACTGGGTCTAACTCTAGTAATCTTTGAACCCAAGATGTCGAAATCCTATATATTTCATATTGAGTTCATCGAAATGAGAACCTCTGTTTTAACTCTAGTAATCTTTGAACCCGAGATATTGAAATATGATATATTTCATCTCTATCTGAGAATTTGTCAATGTGAATCGAAATGCTCCATCACATATATGGCTTGAAATGCTCCAAAATTGCCACTCTAACTACAAACCCACCAAGATGACATTTAAATACTAAGAGTGGTATCTACAGATGTTGTTGAAAGGTAGATAGGTGACATTTAGCCTGTTAAGGCTAACCATTCATTTTAGTGACGTGTCTGGTCACTTCTTTTTTTTTTTTTATTTATTCTTTGGAGATTCACATAACATATTTCTTGAGTATAATAATCAGTAAAGCTCGGAGAGTGAATACTTACTTTTAGATTTAGTTTTGAATCTACTTATTCTAATAGATGATTGTATGGTATAGTGTAATTGTGCCACCGTTGAGCATTCCTGTCAAATGTGTGTGTTAAGTGCCTATAACTACCTACTAGTATTTAATCTTAGGATCTTGATTTGTACAACATTCTCTGGAATATTTGGAAACTAAGAAATGATTTGGTCTTCTCTGGGCATGTATTTTCTCAAGATGTTATTCTTCGTAAGACTTATTTGGATTTTAATGTTTTCATGGAAAATAAGGAGCCTTTGTCTCTCAATAATCACTTAAGTTATTGCATCAACGATGGTCACCTTCAGAAGAAAATTTTGTGAAAATTAACGTTGATGCTGCCTTCATCCCTAATAATGGTGTTGCATCAGTTTCTAGTTTCAGTTTCTTATCTTGTGTGTCTAATGTGTGTGTCTTAGCGCCTATAACTAGTTTTGTGGATTGAACAGTGTTTTTGGATTCAAAACACACCTTGTGGATTCAAGGCTATTTCGAAATCTGTAAATGTGAATCGAAATATGCTCAAATTCTATTAATGTTGAAACTCGGGTATAACACAGAATCTGTCAATGTGAATCGAAATGCTCCATCACCTATATGGCTTGAAATCTACTACAATGGAGATCCATATCTAGACGTGGACTAAAATATACACGACATTTATTAATATACAATGGGGTGTCTGATACGTATCCCCAAATGTCCGACACTGATACGGCGTCCGACACGGATACGTCACCGGTTTTGAGGTGTCCGTGCTTCATAGCCCCGAAAACACGAATTGAGTTTAGCAAAGAAACACAATTTAGCAAAGAAACACAAACTTCATGATCTGTATGAACAAAATAGTTTTATGTGAACCATTGGATTCTTAATCCGTACAATACACAATAGATGGTTATTGGCCATCGATTTAGGGAGAAACCCTCTATTTCGAAATTTGCCTTAAAGATTCACAAGTAATTACAACCGTTGCCACCAATATAAGCAAATCATAACCCTAATTATCACTTTTACCTGCTGTATCCCCTCTCTCTTCATCGGTTCATTTGCAAACGAAAACCATTACCAAAATATCTCCTCCTCTCTCTGAACTCCACCATTACCAACCATTTAACCCCTATATGACAAAACCTCAATAAAATTCATTATGATTATTAACCTTCAACATTTCTCAATTGTGCAGTGATTATGTTTGATTTTACAAAATCGGTGAGTACTGATTAGGGTTTTTATTTAGAATTTCATTTTCTTGATTTCTTGGTCGATTTTCTTAATGGGGTTTAACAATTATTGTTTTCTTGGTTGGTTTTAGGTAGATGTAATATGGCTTAAGTTGCGGTTCAGATCTTCTACAGGTAGATCTCAACATCTCTAGTCGCAGTTCATATCGGGTATACTTGATTTTATTCGATTTAGGTGATGACTATTGTTTATATAATACTGATGTTAGGTTTGGCTTGTTGATTTTAACTTTTTTTTTTTTTTTTTGGTATTTTTATGCAGATGCATGGAGTTAGGTTTTAATATGGGATTAATCGGTTTGTTGTTAGGTTAGATACTTAAATTGAATGACTTGAACTTTAATTTGATATGGAAGTTGTGTATTGGTGTAGATGTGATTTTTTTTTTTTTTTTTTTTTTTTTTTTTTGTTTTTTTTTTGTTGTTGTTGTTTTTTTGTGGGTTGAGAAAATAAAGAAAGAGAATGAAAAAGAAAATGAATCAAGATGAAAAGAGAACTAAGTTGGAACATGAAACATGCCCAATCAAGGCGAGAAGAAATTGAAGGACTCAATTTGAAGCTAGTGAATGTAAGGACTTCAATCAAGTGAGAAATTGATATGGAAGTTGTGGATTGGTATTGATGATATATTTTTTTTTTTTGTTTGTTGTTTTTGCGGGTTGAGAATGTAAGGAAAGAAGTTGAATCTCAAGGTGCACTGCAAGTACCTTTTTCTGCTAATATTCCTATTCCCGAGTTAAGTGCAATATTATAGTTTGAAATTTTCATAGTTTAGACAGCATTTGATGTTGCCTCACATTTAGATTATCACATTTTTTTATCCGTTCTTTGCTTGTGAAACTTACCCTTTTGCCTCACGAAGACAACTGGATCATATGTTTAACACTTTTATTTGTTTTAGAAAATTCAATTTTATTCCATGTTTATAGATTGGTTTGGTTGATGATGGAGGTAAATACTAAATGCCCTACTATTCTTATTTTTACGACAATGAATGAACACATGTTAGTTTGGAATTACAATCAGAATATCTAATTTTAATATGTGTGTGCAGGCAAGTTTCTAAGTATAATCAACCATGAAATTATATGGAAACTCCTGAAGAGTTCTCTATGTGACTCTTTATAATAGCGATTTAATGCCCGGTGATCACGAACTCCATTTAAGGGTTGTGAGACCCCATCAGTGCTGCACAACAACTTCAGTTACTACCAAGTAAACTGAACCACCTATAAAAGGTATACTAAATTACCACTCATACATAGCATTGCTCTAAATAAACTTTTTTTTTACCATAATACTGCAAGAGAAAATGATTGATTTTACTACCACTCCATTTACATATTAGTCCCCTGTAGAGCGGAATACTTCTTCTGATTAATCAATCTCCTATTAAGTGTGTTATTCTCAGCTCTTATAGAATTAACACATTTGACCGAGATCATTGTATGTATGATGTAATAGATCTCAAGAGGTGGCAAACGGCGCAAGAATGGAAAACCCAACTTAGCTGTTTCCTTTCTTAATCTACGACCTTCTTCAATCGCGTCATACCATTCCTCACAGGACATAACTCCATTGGCAGAAATATCAAGATTTGTTAAAGATATACTTGAAGAACCCTCATCCACTGGTTTTGGTAGGTTGTTGGTTTGTTGGTTGCTACGACGACTTCTTTTTGAAGGAATTTTAGAAAAACATTTTTCCGAAACTCCATTGGCAGAAGTATCCAGATTTGTTAAAGACATACTAGAAGAACCCTCATCCGCTGGTTTTGGTAGGTTGTTGGTTTGTTGGTTGCTTTGATGGCTTCTTTTTTAAAGGAATTTTAGAAAAACATTTTTCCAAACATGATTTGCTCTCTGATCTTGAACCCATGTGATCAAAGTGGGTAGTTTAAATTGTAAGGAATCACTCCTAAAGGTTGGATGTCATATACATATATATATGTATAGAATTGTAGACTGAGAAAGCATCTTCCTACCTCACTCATATCTTAGATTTTCCTTTTGTTTATAATTTTCTTTTTCTTTGTTTTGATAAATGACACACCCATTTGCTTTGAGATTTGAATAAACATTTACTTCCCAACTCCCACACTCCCACCTGCTTTGACTTAAAATAAACTACTGACCGCCACAATGACCATCTGGACTCTCTAATTTATTAGTCAGAGGCAATAGTTTGTCCCCATATTAGATCTTCCTCTGCACATTCTTTATTAGTCAAAGAGGCAATAGTTTGTCCTTTATTGAATCTTTTTCGGCAACTCTTTTTAGTCAGGGAGGCAACGGTTTGTCCCCTTATGGCATGGAGATGCTGTGGCTAATGTGATGAAAAGAAATTGGTTTTCACTTTTCAGGTACAGATGAGAGGATTTGAAGGGAATGTGGTCAATGTTTGTAAACATGGAAACATGTCAGTAATAAGGAATTCCTTTGCAAAGGGTAATTCCCAAGAATGGGACAAGCTTTAAATTTGCTTTTTTCTCTTCCTTTATAGGTGAACATGAGAGGCGCCAGCTATATTTAGTTGGCATTAAATTTTACATGTTTGCCAACATAAGTATAAATGGACAACATTCATATTCGTTTGTGCTTAATTATCTCTGGGGTAAAAAAATCACTTTGTTATTAGGTGCATTTGTTTAGAAGTTTTTATCTCAAACCATCCGAAAATAATGGGGGATGCTCTCATGGTGGCCTAACCTCACTCAATTCATTTGCCCTAGAACAAGAAATCAATATACTACCATATATGGGAGGAATCGTGTTAAGTCGATGACTCTAAAAATGGTGTTGAGTCCGTTGACTCTAAAAAACCTATTTCTAAGCGTGTATTAACTAATTTCTACAAAACAAAAAATGGTAGCCAATTTTGTAAGGAGTGGTTTGAGTTAGTAGAGGAGGATTGCCGATTGCGTAAAGAATGCAACAGGGTTAGGGATCTCGGTCCTTAATCATGTATCATTCCTTATCATGGCAGCGGCGTATGGATCAAGGAGGAGAATTTTGGATGAGTTTGTTTGAAGATCTCGCCCTTGTTGAGTTGATGAATGGTGCAATGAAGAGCGATATCCGAAGGCACAAGAACGCAGAACTTGAAAAGAAAAGTGATGAAGAATGGTTTAAGCTAATGTCGTCGACTAGTTTATTTTATATTTAAAGTCCTTTTTATTAGGTACGATGAAACTGTTTTCCCTTCTTGGTTGTCCTAGTTATGGCTATATAATTTTGGTTGATTCAATAAGAAAAGTCTAGTTATGGCTATATAATTTTCGTTGTTTCAATAAGGAAAGTAAATGAAAATTAGCACGTTTAAAGAGTGCATAACACTGGCTACCATGAAAACTATTGAGCCTGTCATTTTGCATCAACTTCTCTTTTGAAGTAAATGATTTTTGATTCTTGTAATCAGTTCCCATGAAACATGCCAGTACTACGGAACTTGCAATTAATAAACATTAGAAAACTAAGGAATTCCTTTTGAACTGGTAATTCCCAAATTCAATTAAGACATACTTTTCGAAATTTAAAGTTTCATATCAAGTCTGAGAAAAACTAATTTAACCTGAGGATGAAAACATGACTAAAACCACTCTACTAATGATGCCGCCTAAACTATTTCAAACAAACATAACAAGGTAAGCAATGTCAAAGAACCAAAATCACTCCAATTCTAAGCCTTGGGACAACGTTTCTTTGTTAGCATAATGCCCCGTCTGGTGACACCTCGAACAAGCTCTTTTCTTTCTAGGTTTTTCAATGGCAGACCTTTTCTTCTTGATGCACCGACGACCAAATTCCGGTGTAGTATTTGGAGGAAGCACCACCCGCTCTGCCACCTCCATTGGGACATCCCAAGTTTCTGGGCTCAGCACACCATAGATTTTAGGTTCATACATAGATCTCCAAACATATGTTTTATAATATTCCCACAAAGGCCTTCTTCTTTTATCTTATATGTCTCACACTGCAAGTACATGGGGACACGGAAGATGCTTGATAGTCAAACACTTTGCACGTGCAAGACCTTCTGGTCAAGATAGACGGTGTCTTGTTCTTCATAGTCACCCTCATCCACTTCATATTCGTCCCCATCGACATGGCAAGCCACAAACCTTTTTGCCACAGCCTTTGTTCTTTGATTATATCCGTGCATGTTCACTCAAAGGATCTTGCCGATCACGAGCTAGTTGTCTACGTTGGCGAGAACCATTCCATAAGGAACCTGCGAATGTAATCGACTAAATGACAGATTGGAAGACCTTTAACACCAGCTATTCTTGAATTGAAAGTTTCGGGCGTTTGTAGTCATGAGAGTAAAACGACTGTTCTAGCCTTCACCCGGCCCACATTTCCGGTCCAAGAACCACTACAAATTTTAAAGCGAGCGGGGCTCGCTAAACCTAGGTCTCTCATAGCAAGTTCATACTCATCATTGCTAAACGCTTTTGCAGCTCTTATAAATGCCACATAGAAAGCGGCTACTTTGTGGTAGGTCTCATTTGATATTTTTACGCAAGGTCAAACATTACAGGACTGACCTATAAGTACAACATGAAGCATGCATATATATATATATGTCTCGAAATGTATCATACAGCAGTGGTGGACTCCCAAACTTGTTTGAATTTGTACATATATATGTGACCACTATTGTGTGTGTATATCCTATATGGTACTTTTGTCATGGACATGAGTGTCGTACCTAGTACATTATATGCAATATGATGCTATTGTCATTGATCTAAATTACATATCTAATGATACAAGGGACTAACTGACTTCATAACTCTGTCTAGATACGTACATATAAAGAGCTACAATATGATAAGTAACACTATATACAAATCAAGGTTAACGTTGTATCCGTTCAGATAACTAGCATCAAATCTATTTAAACACAAAACTCATGTGTTTATATAGTATATAAAGTCTTGTTAAATACCTGAAAGATGGTGGATGCAGTATACTTGATTAGCACAAGGAAATGCCAACCTTATGGCTCTACCGATCGATGGGTGCCTGTCTGTTGCCACAACAACATCTTCATTCATAGCAAACTTATCGCCAAGTACTCCGACTAACTTTCTCATAAACCATTCCCAAGATTCATTATTCTCTGAATCAACAACAGCAAAAGCAATAGGATAGATCGACTCGTCGGGATCCATTCCAACGGCTGACAGTAGAACTCCTTGGCGTGGCCCTGTAAGATGTGTACCATCAACCGCAAATGCGGGTCTGAAACAGTTTTTGAATCCTTCAATACATACTCCAAAAGCAAAGAAATAATACAGAAAAGAGTCATCCGAATCAGTTACAATCTCGGTAACAGTACCCTTGTTACGAACACCAAGCATGTGACTATAACCAACGAGGTGTTGGTACGATTCATCGGGGCTACCTTTGATCAGCTCAATACCACGCTTGCAAGCGCTGTATCCCTGCCGGTAATTGATAACCACTCCATAATCCCTTTTTATGTCCAAAATCAGTTGTTTGGGCGTAAAGGCCGCATCTAGTTCTTTGAATTTGTGCTTGAAAAGCTCTGCAATTCCAGTAGAGGCCGCTTTGGTTCTTAATTCGTGGTCATCCTTTTGTTGCTTTCACAAGTATGCACATCGTTTGCAATCTGTGAGTTTCCACCACCCACAAGAATCTAAAGGGGACTGCTTCTGACGCCACTCGCATGTCTTGTCTTTGCATTTGGCAATAAACCTCGTCATCGGATTTACAAGCTATGTACTCAAAATTTCTTTCTACTTTGGCTATTGCAAGTATAAGTTTCAGCTCCCCCTTGCTTTTGAAAGTGTTACCCACACGTAGATCGTTGTACTTCATATCCTTTGGGGTTTAGGAATATCCAAAGACTGCTACTGGAGTTGTTGGCGCATCATGAAGACAACGGAGTTTCTTGGGTGATGGAGTCACACTTGGTTCAAGACATCTCCTAGCCTTTGGACCACTAGTACTCGCTGATAAAATAAAACATTCAACATTAGTGTGACTATTTGGTCAGGACAAACATAATACAAAAGTACAATAATAAGAGGGACAAATAAACATACCTTTAACACCACCATCTCCCTTGGCGGTTTCATTCTTGGAATGATAATCCTCACTGGAACTCAACGTGAGATTGTTAAGAGGGGTCAAGGGAGTGTGGGGAAGCATCTTGGATCTGCTGTCATCTCCAGTAGTTGTTTTGGGAGTTACGGGAGGAATATATACTTTTACTTCTTCTCCATATTTGATTGTGTAAAAGCTTGGGACTCCACATGTCTGGCCAACATAAAAAATCAACATTTCTTCACTAACAATCTTAATCCTTTGCTTAAATGCGGTTCCCGGGACATCTATGAGGCCATACACATCAAAACAAGGTTTGTGCAAGAAACCTAAAACATCCATTGCTCTCTTCTTCACATCCTCAAAAGTGTACTTATCAGGTACCACCGCAAGATGTGTCATACCTTTGTAGTCATCATTACCTTCTTTGTGCACCCATTCACCATTGTAGTGGATGAGAACAGCTTTGCTTATCATTATGGCGACAACAATTTAGGGTTCTAAAAGCAACTGCATTTCACAAAACATACTCTCAGTTATATACAACATAAACTTCTTAAGCAAAAAGTGAATTACCAATCAATTCCTAAATGAACATTGAAATCACACAACTTAACCCTTGATTACAAATAGTGATGATCTACTAGATCGCATGCCTATTTCAACCAACGATTTTCCTGTAAACCTAACCATAAAAAAATTTAGTCGCAGTTAACACATCCTAAATAAACAGAGGCCAAAATTAAGATCATCCTGTATCATGAACCCTACATAAATTAAGTAACCAAACCACAAAATTAAAGATAACCCATACCTTATTTGACTGTAAACTATATAAATAAACATCATATTGAATAAATCCCCAATACATATTTAAAAACCCTAACTTTGAGTTTGAAATTGAAATTAACCAAAATTTAATATCGAATTTGAAAGAGCTAAAAGTTAAGCTCACCTATTGAAACCTAGCTTTCATGGTGTAGAACTGAAATTGAGAGATGGGAAGCTTGTAAAACAGAATAAATACTACGAAATTGAATCCAAGTTTGTATATTTGCAAGTGAATGGCGATGGATTTCTAAAACGGAGAAAAGGGTAACAGAAACTACCTCTTTACCAAAAACCCCAAATTCCTTTTCTCCGTTCCTTCGATTCCAGTTCAATCAATTGCTTGACTTTTTTTGCACTAGGCCACAAAATCTCTGTAATTGGTGGTTCTATTAGTGATATTCTATCACCAAATGTTTGGGTTTTTGATTCTCGTTTGAAAAGATGGTTCAGGAATGAGAGTTGGAAGAGAATTTCCTTCTCTATCTCAGTTGGATGATTAGTAAAATATAAAACCTAGCTTTCATGGTGTAGCAGCTGCCATGATATGAGCACAATAAGAAAGACAAGAAAAGTATAAGATGGTGAAAGAAGAAGAAGAAAAGAATACTAAGATATAGATCAAGACTAATAAGAAGAGGTGATCCTGATAGAGCAGTAGAACCTCAAGAAGATGGAAGAGCAGGGAGAAGAAACAATGAGGGTAAAGTTTTGTTGAAAGGTGCCGCGCAAATTGACCAATAGAAAGTTTACACACGGCAATCATTGCCTCCCAAATTAACCAATAACAGGAGAGCTTTTAATATTATATTTAAAAAATATTTAAATAAAACCTATCTCACAACTATTGTCTTTGTGTAACGGGGGTGTAAGGGTGGAGTAAAGAGAAGGTCCTCACCCTCGAATATAAAGGTCCCGACTTCGATCATAATACTTGTCACCTACCTGGCGCCTAGGTGGCCTGGTGGAGAAAAGGTCCCTACCATGGATCAAAAAGGTCCTGACTGTTATTATCCTACTTGGCACCTACCTGGCGCCTAGGTGGCCTGGTGGAGAAAAGGTCCCTACCATGTATCCAAAAGGTCCTGACTTTTATTTTCCTACTTGGCACCTACCTGGCGTGTAGGTGGCCTGGTGGAAAAAGGTCCTCACCCTGGATTGAAAGGTCCCCACCTGGATCGAAAGGTCCTGACTTTGATCCTCCTACTTGAAACCTTATTTAATTCCATTAACAAGGTTATTTTAATATTATCCTAAGAGTCCGGTAGAAGTCCGGACATTTAACTGGACCCTAATAATAAAACATTAATAAAAACTGTCTTACTTTAATATCTTTATTTTCAATGAAAAGCTTTTTTGAGGTCCTCTAAGGTCTGTAGAGAGTCTTGACCTTAATCACAGGACCACGATACTTATATACAAATAAAAAAATTGATTTTTAATTTTTTATTCAAATTCTAATATTTTTTTAATAAAATCATAAGGTCCAAGAAAGAGTCGGACCCTCTCTCTGGACCCTTGCATGGAAAACCACACAGAAACCACTTATTTTAGTTTTTAAAAGTTAGAAATAATAGTAAACTACTTAGGGTCCTCTACTTGTTAGGGGCATAAATGTCATATAGTGGCATTTTTGGTGGGTTTGGAGTTAGGGTGGCACTTTTGGAAACCCATTTCCAAGAGTGGCATTTTTAAGAATTAAGCCATAAGGTTTTCCTAGAGGAGAGGTAAGGCTTATTTTCCCGCTCTTCTTTCACTTCTTTGTTGTTATCGTCCCTGAAACGGATATTTCCACCCAAAATTTCCATTCTCTCCGAATAATTTTGCACTTTGCTTAGGATGGTTGCACTCCGATGGCTTGGCTAGATGTGTGAATTCCATGTCGGCAATGTCTGATGGACTGGGAAGGGTTATTATGTTGGGTGGAGCAAGTAATAACTTACATGAACAGGATGACAAAATAGGGAAACCAACCAAAAATTTGAGGTCGATTTCGCAGGAGCTTCTATAACTTCAGTTATTCGCAGTATAAGTGTAGTTTAGAATTAAACATCTTTCACTATGCAGCTAATCCAACAAAAAGCCATGAACAAACAACACAGTAAAAAACAAGCATAAATGTAGCAAAAAAAAATGAGGCACTGAGCTATACCAACTTAAATCTGAGTTACACCATGTCAGAACTTCCTATAGTGCTGATAAGTTGTTGTAAGATCAACCTGACAGTTTGAAGTAAAAAAAACCATGAAAAGGTTACAAGACCCGGAAAAGATGGCAAAAATGGTATCTGTTACAACTCCATTTCTCAAACAAGCGAAGAAGTTCATAAGAAATTAACTACACAGCTTGGAGAGCCTCTAGGAAAAGTTAGTAACTGCTCCATGGCCTTGTTTTTCTGAATTATGGATAAACTACTAGAAAACTTGATATCCATCCGCTGCAGGACTCTTGCATTCTTCAAAAATTGTATTGCTAAGATTAGCTCCCTGGATGTCCCTTTGAAAATCTGGACTTCAATTGACGTAAGTTTGGGTAGCAAACAAGGCGTCATCAAATTCAGTTTCCAAGTGTCATCATCATCAGTCTCGCTTGGGTTAAGGCCCTACAATACCGATTATAAATCCTCGGAAAAAATTTACAAAAAATTATTGCAAATTTAAATACTGATACAAAATGTATTATTACCCTTATGTTAACTGAAGGGTATAGTGTAATTCAGTCTTAAAAAAAAAAACACAAAGAGTGAATCAAAAAAGTGGTAATCACATGGTGTAGAAAAAAGGGGCAAATGGCTGAAAAGCTTGAGAAGATAGAGCTACTTACCTCAGAAAACACAAGTGATTCTAGATTAGGAGATATTTCGAGAAGGTCCAGCAGAACTCCATTACTCGAACAAGAAAACATGAAAGTGGCTTCTAAGTTCGTCAAATTATAAAACTTCGGCAAATTGTTTATACGATTTCCTTCAAAAGAGAGTGCCTGGCGCAAACAAAGTATGTCAGTTTGGAAGGAGCACGTATAACATTTGTAAAACAACATCACAACAAAAGAAACTATGGCCTTAGCTCTCTTCTAAAGTACATACGAGCAAAAGGAAGCTTACATCGAAGACATCCACAGATAATTTTAGATGCTCTACATTAGAAAGCCCACCAAGAAGCTCTCGTGCACTGTGGTATATTTGTTCCCTTGTAAATGGAGACATGTCTACAAACATATCGATCTCTGCATAAGTTAATGATGTAAAGTTACGCAGATCATAACTCCTCTTTACATATTCCCAGAAGCGGAAGAACAGTAAATTTGGTGCATGAATCTCAACCCTAATATCATCTAAAGAGCCTGAAGCATTTTCGGCATCAAATGACAACCACTTCAATGCAGGAGCTGAAATACATAACACATTCATATTAATCCAACGACAGCTTGAGATAACTAAATCTTCAAGAACGGGACAATTTGAGAAAAATTCTCTACTCGAGTTATCATTTATGAATACGACATGAGAGACTACGAGGCTCTTAAGACTTGGCAAAGAAACTGATTTAGGAAGTTGGAGAGCACAATTCATTTCTAATTCCAATCTGGCCAGTGTTCCACTACTGAACACACAAAGGGGAAAGCTCAAGATATATTCAGATTGTACTTCGAGATAGATCTCCTCAGCATTTCGCCTGATGGCATTAGAAATCCATCCATTTATCCGAGATTTGTCAAACTGATCATCCAATTCCAAACACAATCTCTTAATATTAGGCATATTGCCATCACAAAGATTCATAATTCTATCCACAAATTCCATAAATCGTTCAGTCTCCATACGGCATTCCTCGTCAGATACTTCACTATTAGCAGTAGACCGCCAATTACAAAAATCAAGAATAGGACTCGTAAGATATAAATACCTCCATTGCCTGGATAAAACGCTGGTAGAAGCAATACATTTCATCGGAAGAAACGAAAGGATGTGATGGAGAATCGATTCGGGTAGTTCACTAATCCTATCTTTTCGCTCACATACACCCATATACTTGTTTTTCTTCCCGTTAATCATGGTTCCTGAAAAAGTACAGAGCCACGGAGGGATAAGAATTGGGTTAGGGCCATTTACTTGTATCCTTAAACTCCAAACCCTAAAAAATACAGACAAGTTATACCAATTAAAGAAAATGAATTAGAAAAACAACAAAATCAATCCATGTGCAAATGAAAATCAAGGAATCAGTGACACACGATTCACTTACATAGAATAGATTGGTCCCGCTGTTGACTTTTTGAAAGCCCTAAATTTATCGAAATGGTCTCATCTCCGAAATCAGTGAACCAAAAATTGTGGTTTTGGAGGGAAATAAACTTTTGGCGGTAGAAAAGGTAAAGTTGTTCCCAGTCATTTCTTTATCTTTAGTTGGATTAAGTCTTGGTTTGAGGAACCTTGGAAAGAATGGACAGAAACATATGGCATAGTTTGCTGGCAAATTTGGAACTATAGAAACTCCGTAGTGTTTAAAAATGTTCAACCCAATCCCGTAGATTGTATTAGGCTCATAAATCAAACATTAGCAGACTGGAAAATTAAACCCAGGGAGGAAAAGGTCTAAACCGAAGCGATAGCAAGGTTAGGCAAAGACCAATTTAAATGGTTTTCAAGTTGATGCTTCATATGATCATGAAACAGGTGTTTATGGTCTTGGTTTAGTTTATTGGGTTGATAACATTGTTGCAGATATAAAGGTTTTTTCAGGCATCACTACAAGTTCGGATTGTGCTGAAGCTCTGGCAGTTAAAAGAGCAGTGGAATGGGCGATTGGTTTACAAATTCAAGACATTAAGATCTTCAGTGATAGCAAAGGGGTAACATCTTTCCTTCAGCAAAAGCCTTCATCATGTGATTGGAGAGCCAAATCAATTCTCTCGGATTTCAAGAGGATGTTGAATAATGGAAAAAACATCAGCATTTATATCTTGGAGAGAGCTTTCAACAACGAAGCAGATCAATTAGCCAAGTGGAATAGGGTTAAACAAGGTTATTTCTTAGAGAGTTGCCCTCAGCATGATATTTTCAAATGTATAATTATTGAAAGGGTTGTAAAGGGTTGGGACTTATCTGTTTGTAACTTTCCTTGATTTTTAATAAGTTTGTCTTTCATTAAAAAAAAATCTAAGGGTGCCTCGTGCACCTTCTTTATGCTCGTAGCCTAGCCTTGTATTTTTGAACAGTTCCATTTGTGATTCGCTTCCTCATAAAAATCTATTTTTAACTTATGAGACCGTTGAGGTCAACTTACAATCTGCCGACTCTAGCCTTGTATTTTTAAACAGTTCCATTCATGATTCGTTTCCTCGTAAAAATTTATTTTTAACTTATGGTCGTGGAGGTAAACTTACAATCTGTTGACTCTAGTTTTGTTGGATTAAATCTGCTTTACTGATTGAAGCTTATTTCCAGTATTGAGCTTCAAAACTAGACATCGCTTCTTTACTTGATAAGTTTGAAGTTAGACTCCGGTAGGTATATGTGATCAGGATAGGTCTTCTCATTTCTAACTCTTTCATCCCTCATAAGTTCGAATTTTGGTTCATCTTCCTCTATAGGTAATGACTGACTAGTGGAAGGCACATCAACGGAATCCTGAATACATTTCTTACGAGGGTCATGTTTTAAAGGAAAAACCTTTTTCAAAAAACTTAACATTCCTTGAAGCTCCTTAATTGTATTCAAACAAATATCAGAAATTTCAAAACTCACAACCATGAATATATATGCATTAATATGCTCCAAAAACCCAATAAAAACACAGTCAACAGTCTTGGGTCCTATCTTAGTTCTCTTGGGAGGAGGGATGGTCACCTTTGCCAAACGCCCCCGCACTTTGAAGTATACATAAAATGGTTGTCTACCTTTTCATAGTTCATACGAAGTTTTATCTGATTCTTTACAGGGTACTTTATTCAAGATATAATAAGCTGAGAGGGTGGCCTCCCCCCACAAGTTTGCAGTTAATCCTAAACTAATCAATATGACATTCATCATATCCTTAAGGATACGGTTCTCATCTACTCCATTGGATTAAAGTGAATAAGGAGTTGTTGTATCATGTATTATGCCATGTTCAAAGCAAAATTCTCCCACATGAGTTTCATTCTCACTACCACTGTCAGGAAACACAGTTTTAATGGTACTATCCAATTGGTTTTCAACTTCAAGTTTATACATCTTAAAGGCTTCTAAGGCATCATCTTTATCTCTAAGTAAATAAACATGACAATATTATAATATTATCATCTATAAATATGATAAATCATTTTTTACCACCTCTAGATTGAGCCGATTTCATAGGTCTGAATGAATTAGTTCTAAGGTTTTAGAATTTCTTTGAACATTCTCACTGAATGATATCTAATATGCTTATATTCTACACAAATTTTACACTTATGTTCTTTATCTATAGTGGATTATGGTATGCAGCATATGCTAGCGAATTTATGCATCGATTTATAGTTAACATATCCAAGTCTACCATGTTAAACATTCGAAGACACGCATATATAAGCATATGCATCATTCATTTTCATTTCAAAGAGAGTTTACATTTAGTTTGTATAGACCCTTAGTCTTATACCCCTTACCTACATAATCTTTTCCCTTAGTTACAACTAGTTTTCCATGTTCAATTACAATATAAAAACCATTATCATCTAAAGCGAGAAAAAGGAAACAAGATTCTTACATATGTCTGGAACGTGAACAACTTCATTTAATATAAAAGTTTTTTCAATTTGAGCTTCAGCATGACCTTCCCTTTCCCGCAACCTCTGATACAGATGAGTTTCTGCATCCCCTACCTTTTGATATGAGGTAAATGTATCCCTGCTTCTACAGATTTGCTTTGTGGCTTCAGAGTCCACCACCAGTCTCTCACATTGGTTACCAGATTAACTTCAGACACTGTACCACGAAATTCATCTTTGTCCTTGTTTTTATAACCAAATTAGCATTATCTTTTTTCTTATTAAGATCCTTACGTTGTCTCTGATAAATTTCTATATGACCTAGATATAACAATCACCCTTAACTTTTGTAATGCTAGATTCAGGATTACGAAAAGTACCTTTCTTGTGAGGACCATGCTTTGCACCACGTATCTGGTCTCACATTTTTCAGAGTTGGAATATTTGGTCTTGTATTTAGTCACATGAGCCTTATTTGTAATGTTCCTTGCATAACATGTATTCTTGTCTTTGATGCACAACATTTCTTCTGTTTAAATTCTTTTACCCAATTCAATCATGTTGACTTCATTAGTTTAATGTCTAACCTTCTTTTAAACTATGACTACGAATAAGGTAACTACTCAATTACGAAAACTTGAAACGTTGATTAATCATTATGCCATCAGCAAGAATATCATTAATGATACACTGAAGTTCCAAAGAATAACAAATCATGGAAGCATGTGAGAAGTTTTCCTTGAGTTACAAAGAATAATGTGCAAAAACAAATTTATCGTTTCTAGAACCGTGCACAAAGTAAGCTCAAAATATTTATCCCGTTAGGCTTGTGAACCGTCAAGCAATGTTGAAGTTCAGAAACACCCAAAAATATGCTAGTTCGTGAAGCCTTAAATTAGTTCATGCACAAGATGTTTTAAAAGTTTTCAGGAACATATTCGAAAGTGCCTAGTTTGCGAACCCTTAAGTTAGTATACAAGAGCAATTTTGTTTTTTAAAAAAAAAATCCAGGAACATACCCAAAAGTGCGTAGTTCGCCAATCCTTAAGTTGGTTCGTGAACGCAATAGCAAATTTCTAAAGTATACAGCAATACCGTGAAATTGTACAGTCGCGAACTCGTAAATAAATTTATGATCTCTTGTCCACATTGGAGTTCAGAAACATCAAGTTTCTACATAGTTCTCGAACTCTTAAATTAGTTCGTAAAAACTTGATATTTTTAGGTTTATATAAATTTACAATCATAGTTTCTTAAATAATAAATTTTTTTCAACCTCAAAAAGTGAAAAACCTATTAATATCCATTGCTTTAAATTATGATTCGAGATTAATCAAGTATAAACTTGAATTCAAAATTTCTTCTTTGGAATTCATTAATTATACTAACACTGTTTCAGTAGATAGAATGGTAAAAATAATGAGTAAATAGGATAGTCAGTCTTCACATACCTTTGTTGATGAAGTCCTCGTGGATGTCTTTGTTGTTTTTTAATATTTAAGGTTTATTTGGAAAATTTTGTACTCAACTTACCATGCTTTAATTGTAATCCGAGACTAGCTTTAGTAGATTATAAATCAAGATAAAGTTTGGTCCAACGAACATCGACAACAAGATTGACATGCTTGTTAGAACATTGATCGGTCGAACTCACAAGTGTTACTATCTCAAGTTTTTTGTCAAATTTAGTTGTCAAAACTATATCTTGATTTATAGTCTACAATTAGTTAAGTTTCATACTAGGATAAAAAATGTAGTTAAGAAACAGTAGATCACGGCAGTCATCATTGCGTTTTATCGTTTGAAGGCGAAGATCAACCGAAGGTTTTGGAGAACTTCATCAACACAAGGCAAGTGAAAACTGAACCACCTATATCTCAAGTTATATTCACTTTTCTAGCACTGAGACGATGTCGCATAGCTAATTAGACTATTATGCAAGAATTTTGAGCCAAGTTTTGATAATTAGTTCTCGAAATATAATGACTAAGCTTAATGAACATTTGTTCATACTTTATGGATTCCGGTTAAGGAAAATTTATTGTTCGGAATCAAAATCATGATTCAAGTTTTATCATTCGAAAATAGCATGAACCAGTGATATGTGGCATTGATGTTATTCGGGAATGTTTCGAATTGATTTGGTGAGAAATATAGAACTACTATAAATTCGGATACAACAAAGTGTTATCAGTCTTACAAACTGGGAAAATTGTTATAAGTCTGAACCCGTATTGCATGTACTCGTACACATAATGGGAGTAGCTATATATCGACTTCATTGATTTGTGGTACGCATATTCTTATGCACATCATGTGAAAATATATTTAACTCGTGAACCGTATTAGTATGCATACTCGTATGCAAACCATTTTGGAACTGTGTTACGGAACCGAGATTAGTATCCAAATCGGTACGCAAACTAAAACAGTTTTGTGTTCCCAAACTCGGTTGTGTATCCAAACCGGTACACAAACCAAATTAGTTATGTGAACTCCGGAACCGGTGACAGTCTTAAGGTTTCCAAACCAGAACGCAAACCTAAATAGTTTTGTTAACTCCGGAACTTGGTTTGGTTAAATATTTACAAACCTAGACACGCATCGTGTTGAACGGACTTATTTAACTGAAATGGTATTTGTATGTACACCTACTAACCATGTCGATTATTTTCAAGTGCGGTTAAATTATTTCTATGAGATAATTTGCATTTGATTAATTTTCTTAAAACACTAGACTTATTTGATCACATGTTTGTGACTCAAGATTTATGTCTTATATGTTCATGAAAATGAATGTTAAGCTTTTAAGTTCGAATTGGCTAGTTTCGTCTAACCACGTTGAACATAGTGTTTATACACGCTCGGTTACGGTTTCACCTAACCAGAGTGCATATCTTGTTTATGTAGATCAGGTTCAAAGATTCATCTAACGGTGGATATTGTTTGCTTGGTTCCTAAACTTTCTTAGCTTAAACCTAAAGCAACTTATGCTTTGAATGTCTATAGAAGTGGAACTTCAAGCAACTGGGATCTATGAATCCCGACACTACTTTTTGGTGTGTCCTAGTTGTATCTAGAGTCGTCCTCTTTGTAACCCTTTTAGGGTTTAACGACTACAAAGGCATCATCTTTATCACTAAGTAAATAAACATGACAATATATAGTATTATCGTCTATGAATATGATAAACCATTTTTTACCACCTCTAGTTTGAGCCGATTTCATAGGTCTGAATGAATTAGTTCTAAGGTTTTAGAATTTCTCTTGACATTCTTACTGAATGATATCTAATATGCTTAGATTTTATACAAATTTTACACTTATGTTCTTTATCTATAGTGAATTCTGGTATGGAGCATATGCTAGCTAATTTATGCATCGATTTATAGTTAACATATCCAAGTCTGCCATTTTAAACATTCAAAGACATACACATATAAGCATAAGCATACGCATACGCATCATTCATTTTCATTTCAACGGAGTTTGCATTGAGTTTGTATAGACCCTTAGTCTTATACCCCTTACCTACATAATCTTTTCCCTTAGTTACAACTAGTTTTCTATGTTCAATTACAATATAAAAACCCTTATCATCTAAAATAAAAAAGGAGACAAGATTCTTACATATGTCTGGAACATGAACAACTTCATTCAATATAAAAGTTTTTTCAATGTGAGCTTTAGTCGGACCTTTCTATTTCCCGCAACCTCCGATGCAGATGAGTTAGTCATATAGAGTTTCTCGTCAGCCCCTACCTTTTGATAGGAGGTAAACGTGTCTTTGCTTCTACAGATATGCTTTGTGGCTTCAGAGTCGACCCACCAGTCTCTCACATTGGTTATCAGATTAACTTCAGACATTGTACCACAAAATTCATCCTTGCCTTGTTTTTTATAACCAAATTAGCATTATTTTTCTTCTTATTAATATCCTTACGTCGTTTATGATAAATTTCCATATGACCAGGATTATATAATCACCCTTCACTTTTGTAATGCTTGTGGGGACCATGCTTTGCACCATGTATTCTGGTCTCACCTATCAGGTAGTTCTGACAAGATCTCAGCTATGTTGTTTGGTCAAAATTCTTTTGGTAACACAAGTGGAATTGGGCTTAAGAGTAATACCTCTTTCACCAAAAATAATACCTTCATTCTCGCAGGATCCAAGAAGAATGATGGTAATACTGAGCATATATGTTCTGATGGTTCTCTTGCCATAGACGCACTTTACGGGCGCTTATTGTCATTCTAAAGGGAAATGTCATAAATCGAAGAAAAAAGACAAAATTCTTGTTAAACTTCGGAATGATATGGAAAAGATGAGTCTATCGTTGAAGAATCTTATAGATTTTTTAGTGCCTCAAGAAAAAAGAAAAAGGAAGCCCAGGAACGGTAAGAAAACCACAACTAACCTTGTCGTGTCAGCTGGTGAGTGTTTTACTTACCCCATCACTACTTAATTTTAGTGATGAGTGCAACCTCACAATATTAACTTGAGAATGTGAAGTTTGCACTAATAACATGAGAAATCTTTTGATGGGGGCATTTTCCGAAGAGGGCATGGGGGACTAATAAGGAGGTGCCACATGTCTTTGTTTTTCTAACGAATTTTTGGTTGGATTTTTATAGAAAGGGCATTTTCGGAGTTGCAATAACATTCTTGTTGACAGGACCAGGAAAATCACCACCGTCGACCATTGCTTTCTTTCTCTTCTTCTTCTTCTTCTTCGTATTCTTCTTCTTCTCCTTTGTTTTTTCCCTGTAACCACCTCCATCATCCAAACTTAATCAAATCCCAAATGTTTTTGCATTAGTATTATACTGACTCTTTTACAGGTTCAATAGAAAAGACCAGAATCGGATTACCAGGACCCATGACCACCCCGTGTTTGATTCATACCATCCGATTAACCATTGGAAAATATGTCGATCCATACCTTCATTCTGGATATGTGTACTGAGATAATGTCGTCTATAGTAAGATATCTATAGTCGTGGATGTACAATATATCATTTAACACAGAGATTTCGAGATTGAAAAGTATGAGCAAAATTCTTTAAGAAAATAGTTCACTTATCATGGGTTTGACATGATCGAGTATTGAGATCAAAAATCACTAACAAGTGTACTTGGGTTTGACATCTGATCGAATTTTAGATCAGAATTAATCTTTTGCACAGGTATCCTTATATAAAGTACACAAAATCATTACAAGTTGTTTGTTGATTGGACACAACGTTCCAATTGATGCATCTCCATATTAGAGAAATCAACTAAGTCCCCATGTTCTAGATGAACCAATAAGGACATTTTTAGTAGAGGCGGTAACAGGGGAAAAAGAAAAGGGGAGGAAGAAGAAGAAGCAGAAGCATAAAAAGAGGAAGAGATTATTGGTGGACGGTGGTGATTTTCCTGGTCCGGTCGGTCAACAAGAATGTTATTGCAACTTGCTACTCCGAAAATTCCCTTCCTCTAAAAATCCAGCCATAAATTCGTTAAAAAAATGAAAACATGTGGCAACTCCTTATTAGCCCCCATGCCCTCTTCAAAAATGCCCCCATCAAAAAATTTTCTCCATCATGAAAACTATGTTTTATGATGTCGGGTTACTCAAGTATGTCTCATAATCTTTTATAAAGATTTATAGTATTTTGCGTTCCTATGGAATGTTTTGCCGATTTCCTTTTATTCTTAAAATTCTTGAATTTATGATTCTCCTTTATAAATATACACACGCCATTCAACTCCTGGATAGAGTGGAGATACAATGGCTTATATTACTTGAGGTGTTTCAAAGAAGGATATAGTAGAAGTTGTTAATGCTTATATGTGCGAAGAAATTTCATCATCAAGAACCAAGAAAGGGAAATCTTCTGCTACATGTTTATTGTCTATCTGTCATCGTGACAATGATTTTAGAGCCCAAGTGAAAGAGTTCGTCACAAGAATAAACGATGTATTGTTCAAGATCAATCATTATTTGAAAGAGGTAACATACTATGAACAAAAGCTTAATTTGTGGAAAAATACCCTGTGTAGTCTTGAAACGGAGCTTAGTGAGTTAACTGATATTTCTAAGGATGCAATTGAATTGAATGATCTTATCATCAATAGTTTTTTTTTTTTTAAATGAGAAGGAGTTCTCTGCACAATCTCCTAGAGATGATCTTTCTTTTTACTAGTTAACTCCTTGTAGGAATTTTGTTCTTATTGTTTAAGGAGGAACACTAGTTTTTGGAGTAATTTTTATGTGTTACATTAGCTAAAACTTTATCATCCTGCATAGTTAAAATTTATTAATTAAATTTTATTTTGGAAGATGACTTGCAATAGCTAATCTTCATGGTTATATATATGCACTACTTATTTTGTGAGATTTGTTTTATGCTATCATTATTGGTGATTAGAACATATATCTCATACTTTCTCATAGGTTGAGCTCTTTCACTCTTGCAAAAAGGTAGTAAACTATTTTGAGAATGGCAGTTCTGATCTTGATGGTTACACTTTTTGTGAATAAACTGGTACAGGATTCCGTAAGATGTTCTTTAGGGATCAACTTATCTCCTTGATTGTGTCACCACTAGGGAATAAGTAGTGAACTTTAATCTCTACGGTCGTACGTGGCTAGAGAATTTATAATTCTTATTTTGAGTCATATCACATTTATTGTTCTCTTGTTCGTAACTGGCGTATAGAATGGTTTGTGTTGACGATTTTTATCTTAGTGCCTTTTATAACATTAAGATCGCTATGTTTAACTTATTTGTTCGTGAATCGACGAGAAGAGAGAAAATATTGGATACAAATTCAATTTGTTCAGAATCGCCTATTAAATTTAAAGTCCAATAAAATCCTTCTCTTGTGACTAAAGTAAGGTCACTCATGTCGTTATTTCAGAATGACATAATTGGGGGAGAATTATTTTTGAACTAGTGCTTAATGGTAATATCTTTGTGGGGAGTGCAGATGTGGAATTGTAGGAGATGCTTGTACCTTATGTCTCCTTGAAGCAAACCAAGATTTCTTGGTTGAAATTGTATAAACTAAAGGTTGGTATGTGTTCTCCAGTCTTGAAACTCATTTGAATTAATTCATGATAATCTCTATTTTTCACCTTCGTCAACTTTGTTGACAAAAAGGGAGGGAACTATTAAGTAGTAACTTGCTACATACATATGTCCTTTTATGAAGCATCATGGAAGAGGGAGTGAATTATTATCTATAGTGAAAATACGAGGGTACCCAAATATACCTAAATCTAAAACTTTTCCACCTATAAGTCCTTTATCCGAAATTGATTGTCTATGGACTGAGTCGAGACAATACAACTAATTGGTTCACACTTTGTGTGATCGTCTATGGATACGAGATCGAGACAATACGACAACAATATAACTTGTGTGATTGACTATGGACACAAGATCGAGACAATACAACAACGAAGTATGTTTATTTTATAAAAGGTTCGGACTTAACCAAACACAATAGGATTACTTTCAAGTAAATAGGAATTAACGTTTGTGTAATTTACTTTAAATTATAATAACAACAATTATAATTGCGGAAATAGAAAAGTAAAAGACACAACAAGATTTTGTTAACGAGGTAACCGCAAATGCATAAAAACCCCGGGACCTTGTCCAGAATTGAATACTCTCAGGATTAAGCCGTTATACAAAATCTAAACCAACTTAGTATAGTTGAGACCAAGCAACTAAACCTATAGTTCACGTAGTTCCGTCTATATCCCTACGCCTCCAACTTGTTAATAAGTCACGCACTTGGAACAATTCCTTTGGTTCGGATTCCAAACAGTAAAGGAACAACAAATATGTTCGGTAACAACTCTTTTCAATCAAGTGATATGAGTTCGACAAAAGGCTTCCGTTTATCCCAATAAACTCCTTTGTCAGGTCCTTAGATCTATCCAATAACAAATACCAAAGTAATTGTCAAGATTTTGCAATCAATACTTTGAATCACAAAGAATTGTATTGATGCAGATTTACTCAACTAATCAATCAAATCAATCACAAAGATAAACATATTATAGTTGGATCCTTTTCCAGCCGAAACAAGTATTGTGCACACCAAAGATTATGAGCCCAAATCAGAAATATTTTTCATCTTCAAATCTTCTTAGATCTTCAATAAACACCTGCACACAATCAACTTGAATCTCTTGTGATCAATCACACACAGAACGGAGTCTGTTAACAATGGATTATCACAAGACGTCTTTAGATCTACAAACAGTCTAAAGATCCCCGTCGAAACTTTGATTTAGTTTGAGTGAATCTATATCATAAGAGAAGATTCTCAAGCATAAACAAACTAGGTGCAATCAAAGTTCAACAACCGTTAGTCAATCAAATCAATCGAAAACTAATAATAAACCGCAATTATCTAGTTTCCCACCAACGGTACTAATAGAGCTTCTCAATCCCAAAGAAGTCTTTAAACCGAGTGGTCGTAAGAGATTTCGCCTAATTAGGTTACTTTCCTCTCTGAATAGGCGGCTCCACCAGTAACAACACAACTACGTAGTTTTGGTGGCTCTGAGAATTAGTTTGCTCGAAATGCAAACTTCAATATTTATAGACCAAGGAAGTTTGGACACCAAGGAATTTCCAAAACTAAAAATATTCTCAAGATATGCAATATATTTCCAAATTCGGTTTCCATAATTCCTGGAAATGCTTTGTCCAAATAATGACCGAAAATCTCATTAGAAAATCTCCAATTAGTAAATGCACATTACCAATTTTTATTTTTTAAAGATATGCATTTTAATTGCTGGAAACTAAAAGCATATAAACCTTAATTAAAAGATTCTCAATTTATTTCGATCCGGGATTCTCCTTTAGCTATTAAGGAATATCTTTGAACAATAAAAGATAAGCGTTACTGCACATGTTCAAAGTATGTCGACATCTTTACTTAGTAAATCATCTTTCATATTTACTATCTTGGAATCGATTTGCCACACTTCCAAACAAGTTTAGAATTGGTTCATTTGACTTTCAAGAACTATGTGATTGATTATCCTATCAAATCACCAAACATGGGTTTCACGGTTCTACCAAAAAAAGTTTCGGTTCTACCTCCACGTGGGTACTAGAATTAGTCACGCTAGTTACCAAAACTTGGTTGACTAGGTACTAGGATCGGTTCCCACATATATATGGTATCTAACTTTTATTTGTTGCACATGTCCATAGGATCGGTTCCCAATAACTAAAAACGTATTGCGCATGTTCATAGGGCCGGTTCCCAATAACTAGAAACTTGTTGCACCTCTTACAAGGATTGATTCCCCTTTTATGATCGGTTGCACCTCTTACTAGGATCGGTTCCCCAATGACTAGAGTTGGTCATACCAATTACAATAAATCGATCATACCATCTCAGGTGATTATTTAAGATCGGTTTCACTAATAAATGTCATACCAATACAAAAGTCAGGCCTTGTGAATAGTTTTACCAAGGACATAAGCAAGTCATGAGCGGTTATACTAATCACACATATTGGTAATTCAAAAGATTTGCATTGAATAACAAATACCAATAAGCCTAGCGATTTCCCTTTCGATTCACAAAACAAGTTCACGAATGTACTTCCTTTAAACGAATGTAAACCATTGTTTCCAAGGATGAAATCTTCACCTCATACCCATACATAATCACAATTGCATTCAAACGATTATGTCGATGTATTATATACAAAGTTCAAAAGATAAGCGTTATACTTCGTATTGTATTCCTTAATACTACGTCTAACTAGAGTATAATCATTCATAGTTTCGCAGTTATGTTTTCAATATGCACGACTTGAAAGATACGTTAGGGAATGAAACAGTTCAAGTCAAATATTACTAACCTAAAGTGGAAGGATGATGTCTTCGTTGTAGCTCCTTCCTTCTTCACATTCTTCAAGTCTTCACGTAATACTTGTAATGTCTCATATCTGAATACTTTCAAGCTAACCTATACGAAGTAGACTCTAGTAAATAATCAAGCGACTCTTTAAATGAGTTTGGGTTCACTAAAATATGACAACCAAACTTGACATACCAACGCTTGGTAGGTTCAACCGAGCTATGCTCTAACATATAGGTTTACCTATTTTGCAAAGTAGTATGTATTAACTAAGGCAGGGAACATATTAACATAGTATTGCTTCAAAATTGTGGTGCAATTGAATTTCGAGGAAGGTAACAATAATACATTTTTGTATAACGACTAATGAGTATAGTGTATTTACCTCATTATATAAAATCTCTAACGAGTATTCTCATAAGTTGTTATTGCTACGGATCTTCAACAACAAAGTGTTGAACGAACACATGCAGAACATTGGAAGAACTTGAAGTACGAAGAATTCAAGACGTGTGTTGAAAAACCAAGGAAATCAAGCATAGTGGATTGAGCTGAAAAGTTTATTTATTGTATCCATATGTATTGAATAGGTTTGTCACTAAAATTGACAAAGGAGGAGATTGTTAGAGCATTACTCGATTGAACCTGCAAGTTTTTCTATCTCAAGCATGTTATCAATGTTAGGTGATCAAAACTATGTCTTGATTTTGAGTCTAGTCAAGTTTCGGATATGTTAGAATTTTAGTTGAGTATCGGAGATCACCCTTGAAGACTGAAGATCGATAAAGACATTTTGGATAACTTTTGTATCAGGTATGTGAAGACCCAACCATTTTATTTTACTCATTATACCATCATTCTATCTATTGAGACTATGTCGTATGACTTATGGCAGATTAACAAAGAAGATGTTTCGAGTCAAGCTTGTCTTGTGAAAAATCTCGAAATATGATTTAGCGATTGGATGTTCAAAGGTCCTTATCAATATTAGTTTTATGAATTAATTTATTGATCAATTGAAAATTTCCCATGCAAAAGATTATATCACTTGGAAATGTTTCAATCATCAAAAAATAAATACATGAACTTACTGAATATCTACTCAGGGTAGGTTGGCGAACTCAGTTGCAAACTATAAATATCTGAGATTCAGAAATACATGAAGGTCGGCGAACTCATCTCGCAAACCATAAGTTCAGTTGGGAACAGTCCACGAACCTGGGTGGCGAACCTTGGTGAACTGAATTTTATAAGTTGGATTAATTAATTAAAATTCAGAAAACCCAATTCATCAATCTTTGTAGGGTTCGCGAACTCGGCTCAAGTAACTTTGTGTCGACTCAGCTAACTTACGTGCGGACTCTAGTAGAGAGGAATTTTGATCGTATGACCGGTGTGCATGTGAATAGTAATTGGGCTCACTATGGTATGACCCATATCCTTCAAAAGGCTGGTGTTCCCAACCACTATCCACACTATGGTCATAATAAGGATAATGTCCATGTTGCTCAGTCGAATAATCATTGTATTGGCTATCATAATACCAGTTCGGCATTCTATTGTGCACGTGCAAATGCAAATTGACTAAAACGGGTAGGCTCAGGTTACCACATCAAAATATACCCAAAGTTACGAGGCTGAGGTTTGTGGACTTTCAGCTGGTAACTCCCATAAGGCCCAAGGCACGGGTTCAGCTTACTAATCCACGAGTTTTCCTAAAATCGGTAGTCTGACGATGCAATTGGTGTGTGCACGTGTTTTTTTTTTTTTAATAAAATACTAAAACAAATAAATATACAAGTCCAAAAATAAAGAAAATAAAAACTAACAAAAATGAATCACAAATTGGATTTTCTGTACTTTCAGTAAGTCGAACTTTCCACTTTTAGCTTCAAGCAAAAACCTGCACAACAAAAACCAAAATACCCAAAGTAAAATCAAAGAAAATAAAGATAAAATAAAATAAAAATCTAAAACCTAAACCTAAATACAAGTCCGCGTCGGCGGCGCCAAAAATTGATGTGGTTTTAAATTGTTTGTAGAAAGTGGTAGTAAAAGTTCGTTCAACTCAGACTTGTAAAGGTTTGATTTAAGAATTAAAAAGAGAAAACACTAAAATAAAGAAAATATGTACACAAGTTTTGTCACAAATATCGAGAGATACCGAGACTCGGGATTCCACCAATTCTTATATTCATGTGGTTCAACTATTAATTCTAGACAATTATAGCTTATAAGATATTGACTCTTTCTTTGCCAAAAATAGATTTTATAAAGTATTAGATGTAAATCATAAGCATGATGCATCAAAATTTCTTAGACTAAGCATACACCATCGAGACAAAATTACAAATAATCAAGAAAATCATAAATCAATTTAGAATAGTGCAAAAGTCATAAAAGAATTAATTAGAATTACCACTTGCGAAAAGAATGGCTTCCTCCATTGTCCCAGTGTTGGGGTTTAGCTCCTCATATTATTCACGTGCTCAAAATAGTTGTTCATAGCTCAAATAGGTGAAAAACAAGAGAAAACTAATAAAAGATAGTTCGCAACGCCCGAAAAGGCGTTACAAACAGATCACATGAAGAAATAAGACTGCCCTTTAAACGATACTTTAGTTCTGCTGTTGAATAGCGATAGTTCTCTGCGACAGTTCCTTGCGCGTCTTATGTTCTTCGTGTTCTAGGGTTCTTGAGAACGACACTTCTCTAGTGTCGTCTGCAACTCCTTCTCTTCTTCTTCTTCCTGCTGCTGCTACAACTCCTCTGCCGACCTTTTCTTCTTCCCAAGAGGGCGTACCCAAACTCTCCAATCGACCCCCAATTACTCGTCACCCTTCTCCGAGTCAGACCCTCTCTATTTATACACCACAGAGGCACTTCCAATATCTCGAGTTCATCTTTTCTTTCCCCGCAGAGTCATGGGATTTCTTTCTCTCTTGATACGAGTCTTCTGCTAGAATACAACATCTATTCAAAGTATAAAATCGATCCTCGACAAGTATATCTTCTCCCGTTCTTCACAAAACTCCCTTAGTTAACAGAAAATTCCGAAAATAACAAGTCTTCCCCTGTTTTGAAACAACCACCGAATACCACGAGATTTGTTTCTCCTTTTAGTTCTAAAACACGTAACCAATACGTATATATGGTAGTAAGATAAATCATGTCCGAATCCTCGAGAATATCCTCAACAGAATCTTCCAAAAGCAATCCAAAACCAACCCCGTGAAATATCTCTCCCTGTCTTGTCGAGATTCAGTGCTATCATCTTCTTTTTTCGCATCCAAACCCATTGACTAGCATGTCTAACTCTAACAGGATCATTTAAGTCCAGTCCAACTAGCCAATCCGATTAAAACTCCAACAAATCCAAGTCCGTTTTATTCTTCATACGAGAGAAATATTTCCCGCCAAAATCGTGTGTTTAAACCATGAAGATGGTGTCCCCTTAATGGCCAGAGGGTGCAAATAGCAAATGGCTTACCCCTTATTGATGGGGTGCAAATAGCATGAGGATACCCCTTAGTAGTTGAGGTGCCCCTTATCCAAATGAGGGGTCCGAATAGTAATTTTCTTCCACGAGCGCAAATACCACTTTTCGAGACAATTTTCCCGCAAAAGCTTATTTCTCCAAAAACACCTACAAAGACATAAAATACCAAAATAAGCGCAAAATCGAGTACTAACATTACAAAGAATTGAGACTAAAATAGACACATAAATGCGTCTATCAAATACCCCCAAACTTTTTATTTGCTAGTCCCGAGCAAATCAAATATACAAAATAAAATCCTAACTCGCTGTCGCAGGCATCGTCGATTGCATTTAGCGTATGCAATAAGCCTTTAAACCCCTATGTGGCCCTAGTGACCGAGTTATAGTCTCGGGAGGGCTTACAAGAGATATACCCACAAAACCTTTACACTCCAGACCCTAGCTATCTACGCAGAACTTTCGAAGGCACTAAAAAGTCTCATTGGTTGGCATACTTATTGACTATGGGGAGGAAGTACCACGATGCGAAATTCCAATTGTTGTACACGAGTTTGCACTCAAGCATACTAAAATTCATATATAAGTCACAGAGCTCTACTCGGATAGTCGCGCTATGGACATCAAAACCGAGTCAAAACTAATCACATGGATAGATCAAGAAGATGGATATAGAGAAAAACATATATGGTTTTGATGTTTACTAAGTGAATGGTGTTTCCCATATATGTCTGAAGGCCTCCGCCAAAATGAACCTATCCTAATGGACTGAGATACTGGTCTGGACTAATATCAACACACTGGCATATACAAGGGAACCAGTGGTCGATAATCTTAACTCTAGGTCAACTACTGGCATATACAAGGGTTCCAGTGGTCGACTTTATTGAATTTATTCCGGTTGGTCAGATGGTCTGGTCTCAACTTTTTTTTTTTTTTCATCTCTTTTTTTTCATCTTTTTCATCATTTTTTTTTTTTTTATTTTTTATTTTATTTTTTGGGTATCTCAATCACTCTAATTCACTCTAGCATTGGTAACAACTTGATTCGTGAGCCCCACCTAATCACTTAGAGAAACATAGTTTAAAAGCAAAATAAATAAAAACAGAAGTGAAAAGGACTCAACGGGATATGGTGAAACTATCATGTTATTTCTAACACCTGAGCTCTGTGCTTTTATGAATAGACTCTTTAGATGTTTCCATCTAATCAGATTGGTTCCTCAACTCCTACAACCAAAATGCTTCCACCCACTTAGATTGGTTAGTGCCATCCTTAATAAGCATAAATTTATAGGCTCTGGAGTTTATTTATTGCAACTAAAAATGTTTCTCCCATACCCCCAAACTTAAATCTAACATTGTCCTCAATGTTCTAAAGATAGAATTAAAAGCATGAACAAGGAGAAAATGTTACCATTTGAAGTAAAAGAGATAAGGAAAGATATTACCGTGTCGCGTGAATATTGGGTTACCTCCCAAGAAGTGCTAAGTTTAAAGTCTTCAGCCAGACTAAGAAAGGATTAATCACCTCATAAAATCATAAAGTAATAGCCGAAATATCTGTGGGTCATCAAAACCAAATAGAGCTATCACAAGTAAAAGGAATCTGCAACATGCCAAGAATATCAACAAATAAAGCACTCCCTTGTCTAGTTTCCTGTTTAAGACAACTACATCTAGCTGTGGTTCAGGTTCGTGCTCTATAATGGGTCGAGATAAAATATTTTCATGTGCTTTGGAATTCCTCAAAGCTAAGATCCCGGTTCGAGTTGTAAAGTCAGTAAAAACTCAAATAAGAACTTAGAAGCACATAATAATAACCTGAATAATTGCGGATCCTTAAAGTCAATCATTTTTGACTCACACAATTGACCACGATGAAACTGGCGGTCAATCATAAGAAAATGTGTCGGTACTAATTTCCTAAAGTACTTAGGCTCAGTCTCAAAACTGAATAATTGACACATCTGAAACTTATACGTTCCCACATTTGGAAGAAAAATATTTGGTGGGAAAACAAAGTCGATCTGGGTATCATAGCATGAATAAACCACATCAACCAGAGGATGGGTTTCTAACAACTGAACTTCCTTATGGACATCACTAGGTTCAGGAAAACGTGTATGAAGATAATCTTTTAAAATGGTTGAGGCACATATGTCAAGTTGATCGCTGTCGTAAGCGTCAAAAATAAATTACACTTTCTTACTACTCAAAATATAAATATAGCAAGGGCAAGAAAGGATCGATCCCACAGAGAGGTCTAGGTTGTCAAATTGTTATGGTTTTCTATATAAAACACCCGAAAGAATTTCGATTGTGTAAATAAAAATAAACAAAAATCAAATAAACAAAAGGAAACAAATAAGATAGAAGAGATATTGGTTAAGGATTTCGTTTTCATTCACTAACATGCTTTTCACAATAACTAGAATTGATATTTAATCTCAACTTTTATCAAAGACCCTAGAATACCTTGATCGCAAGAATATCCCGCAAACCTCCTCATGTCATCAACAAACACATTAAAAGATGCGAATATGAATTCTACCTAAAGGAACAACCTAACGTGTAAAAGCACTAATCAAGTTTAATTCCCTAGATGCGTTAAGTTCTATGAAATCAGGCCAATCAAAGCAATTGAACGTGGAAAGCGCACTAATTCAATTTAACAAAGGTTACGATTCACATATGATCATAAGAATATATCACTACAAACCATAATCATATTATGCTACTTGTATTCAAGGAATATCACTTTTGCGTATAATAAACCTAAACTAGCAATAGATGTGATTAGAAGTTCTACCAATTTGCAACTTGACAAAACAATCAATCAATCATAAAACAATATTTTCGAGAGAATTGCAAACGATAATTATGAGACAAAACTAATATATTGAATCAAAGAATCATATTATGTGAAATCCAACTATTCCATAACCAATAATAAACTTAGGTACTCATATTCAAGGAGTTCATCACAAGAAGAAAGAGAAGAAACTTCATGGTTCTAAACCCTAGAATAAAGTAGAGAAGAGATGATAAAACGTGGTAAAAGATAATAGAAGATGTCCCTTCTTATGCTCGGCTACTTGGTCTTATATAGGCTTTCGCACCGACCATAGTTCTCATGAATTTCCTTATTTGATAACAATCTTAGTCGTCAACAGTGTTTCGGTGCGTATGGAAAACAGATGCTGATGACTCGGTGTAACAAGGAGCGTCATAGCAGTACGAACATGGCTTATGATTGGTTGGATCTTCAATGGGGTATTTTATTAAATCAACGTGTCATCTTCTAACACGGATTTTACATACAACTCCACGTACAAAGCTGTACCGGATTCCTGTTTTTATTTTCTACGCGTTAGGAAATGTCTCCAAGATAACTCTTTCTTTCTCTATTCCCCAGCTTCTTCTCAAATTCGTCCACCTAGGCACCACTTATCTTCCCCGATGAATTCTCGACCATGAAACTCACCCCTTTGTCTCTGTTTTGTCGCTCTCAAGTCTTGTTCCAAAACTGAGACGCAGTTTCTTTCCCCTGACTTCTCCTTGTTTCAAAATACCAGCCAACAATTCGAGCTTCCTCTTCTCTTTGTTCAACTCCGTTTCTTCATCTTGTCACTGCCACAGCCTTCATCATCTAAGCTAGAACACCGAAATATATTCGTTCTTCCCCGTCGACAACTCCCGGCCAGCCATCACTCTCCACTTAGTCTCACAACTGCATGTTCAGCAACTCCACCCGATCATCATGATCACTACCTTGCTACTCGACCTCCACCATCAACCCAAAGAACATCCTTCACTGGTTGCACTCACCGAAAACTTGACCAACTCCATTAGTGGCAACAACAATCTTCTTTGCCACTGCTCCCCTGTCACTAGCTCTTCCACCAAGCTCGAGCAAATATCTTCTCTGTTACTCTCATCAACTATGCTTAACCCCAGCTCCCATTTCAGCCAACAACCTCCATCTTCCCGATAACCAAAGCAAATACCATTTTCAAAACAGCAACTCCATCTTCCCGAGCTCACTTCTCTGTTCCACTCGAGTTCCATGCATAGCTTACTCATTCCATCTCCCTAGCTAGCACAACCATGCCATGGACTAGTCGTGAACTCAAAAGTTACAAAGTTGATGATTCCCCGAACTCGCCGGCAAATATTGAAGACGATGGTGATGAGATGATAATTGGCGCCTTAAGCATGATTTGAATTAGGCTTCCCCAAGTAAAATTCCGACTCCCTTAGCTAGTTCCTTTGGAAATGGCAATCCCTTAACACTGGATGCCCCTTAACAAACGAGGGGATGTCAATAGTAGTAGACCTACAAAATGACCATTGTGCCCTTTTGGTCTTCCAAGTCCTTCTTTTGCTCGTAACTTCTTCATACGATGTCGGAATGACTCCGTTCTTTCGGCATTGTCTTCATCTTCTCGTCCTCTACACAATGAAAAGTAGAAATCTTGTATTTGAACGAGTTCCAATTGGTATTTTTGCTCCAAATGACTCCATTGCACCTAATAAACTCAAAAGCACACATAAGATACATATTTTACAAGAAAACTCGCAAAGAAAGCATAAATACTAGATATTAAATACGGTGTATTCTACACCTATCAAATTCCCCCACACTTAGACTTTGCTAGTCCTCGAGCAAATCAAACAAAACAATTAAAATACAACAACTCCGTGTCGTCGAGGCTACGGTTAATTTTAGCATAAATAACAAGCCTTTAAACCCCTAGGTGTCCCTAGTGGACGAGTTATAGTCTCGTGAGGGTTTACTAGAGATATACCCACAAAACCTATATTTCAAACTCCGTCTATTTGTGACAAATCAATGAACGAATCCAAATTGTCTACAGGAGGAGGTACCTTGCAAATTCAATTCAATTATTAGTAAATAGACTCTAATTAGATAGTCGAACAAGCCACAATACTCGGAAACTAACAAACCACAATCACAATGAAAAGATTAAGAAGATGGATATAGATGTAGATGTTGGCGAATATTCACAAGTGTTCGATGTTTCCCATATCTCTGTCAAGGTCACTGCTAAGATGAACCTAATCCTATTGGATTGAGCTACTTGGTTTGAATCCTACATCAACTCACTGGCATATACAAGGGAACCAAAAGTGACTTTATTCAACCAATAATAATTTCTTCTCTTTTTTTTTTTTTTATAAGATTGGATCAAACTGGATCCAATTTCTTTTTTTTTTTTTTTAGACGGCATGATTAGATCTTTTGGATCCAAGCGCATGCTTCTTGTCAGCAAGTACATGATAGTTGCCTTGGATCCCGCATTCCACGCTTGTTTAGGCGACGGAGACAGGGGACTACGTTTCACACATACGCTATTCCCAAGTGTCTTTTTATTCCGTTTTGGTCTAATTGATCGGTCCTTTTTTTTTTTTTTTTTTTTTTTTTTTTTTTAAAAATTTTTAAATTTTTTTTTTTTTTTTTAGCAACTCAACCACTCTATTTCATCCTAGCAAGTAATAACACGTCGATGTTTAGTGACCCACCAAAGCACTTAGAGAACAATAGATAAAAATGGAAAAATAAAAATAGAATGTGATATGGTGATATTCCGAGATATGGTAACAACTATCATGTTAATTTGTGATTTCTGAGCTATGTTCTTCCCTTTTAGTTAATTGGTTCCTCAACTCCTGCATTCAAAATGGTTCCATCCACTAATGGTGTCATCCTAAAGGCACAAGTTTCTAGATTTCGGAGTTCAAAAAGCACAAATTTTTTCTGATTTTTCTATTTTTCTGATTTTTTTTTTTTTTTTTTATGCATAAAACAAACTAAAACATATAAATGCTCCCCCACACTTAAACTTTACATTGTCCTCAATGTAAAATTGAATCTTCCAAAGAGAGTTCAAGGTGGGAAATTCCGCAAATGATATGCAAAAACAAAGAAAATAAAGATAAAAGCAAATGCATAAAAATAAAAAGATAAGGATAAAGATACAAAACCGATGGGTTGCCTCCCACTAAGCGCTTGTTTTAAAGTCGACGGCCCGACTTAGCTTCTTGCAAGATTCATTCCCCATATACCAATAATGCGAAAAGTTGGGGATCCTTCCATAGAACCGTTTTGCAAACACTAGCTTCACAAAAATATTAGTACAATAAAGCAAAAGTGAAGCTATGAACCGATAAAAGCTTCCCCACACTTATTCTTGTCCACACTTGGAAGTGTATAAAGAATATAGAAGTCGGCACATCCACGGTTTCTTGTTCCATAACCCGCATAGTATGAGAATCAAGTATCTCTAATGGGGAAAACGAGAAACAAAGTCATTCAACAATATTCTCGAAGCACATACATTCAAACCAATAAGAGGTAAAGGAGAAGAAACAATAGGCAAAGGGTTAGATAAACCTTGCACAATCTCTTGTATCACGGAATCCTCTTCATCCTTGAAAAACTCAAGTGAATAATTCACCTCTTTCATATCATGGTCCTCTATCAAACCTTGCAACCATTCTTCTCATCTGTTTCGCCGTAACCAAAGCCTCGACATAAACATCATCGTTACAATCATATGCAAGCTCAATTGGGTCTTCCACAATAGTGGTCATAACCGTCTCATTCTCAACATGCTCCTCCTTTTTATTGTAAGGCACATACTCTTTTGCGGATGCAATATTATCCATAAGGAATTTCTTTAGAACACTCATTTGCATCATCCTCAAGCTCTACCTTTTGAATAGGTTCTTGATCATTATTAAGATCAATGCTTGAGTAAGCTACACTAGTGTCATCATATTCCTTTTCAACTTCACCTTGATCGCAAAAGAATCCATTGTACACTCTCGGGGATGTCACCATGAGTTGGTTCAAACGATGTTTTTTCATAATAATCATCACTATCATAGTCAACATAATCTTGTTCCTCGCTGAATTTAGTGTTGCTAATCTCGAACTCATCCTTTTGAATAGGTGAATGATCATTATTACGATCAAGAGTTGAGTTAACTACACAAATATCAACAAAAGTCCCCAAAGGTTCGCCTTTTTCAACATAATTATTCATTTCCTCCTTGTATTCTTCAATGCCTTGTCTTAAAGTGGAAACACCTTTTTGAAGCTCTTGGAGTGTTCCATCCAAATTCTGAAAATAGTGTTCCAATTGTTGGTAAAGCTCATTCGACAAAGAAAAAGTAGAATTACTTACTTCAGGTATTGTTAGGCCAATTATATTCCCTTTGAATGGGTGGATGATCATAACTACGATCGTAAATTGGGCCAAACATACTATGAGCACATTCTGGTCGATGAAATTGGTTCCACGCCGGGGTTGTCCACAAATTGACTCCATGCTGTCCATAAATTGTTGCATTTCATCTACCAAACTAGAGGAAATATTATTAGGAAAACAACTATTCTCCCCTCCTTGTGGTTGCTCACTTACATAACCACCATAAGAAGGTTGGAATGTATGAGAATAACCAAAAGGGTACGTGGAATATATTGACCATAACCAAAGGATTGGTTTTGATTGTATTCCCCATAAGGGTGATAGTTTTCATGTTGTTGAGGTTGAAAGCCGTATTGATTGCTCCAATATGCTCCGTCCATAGAAATTGGTACCTGAAACGAGATTCTCAAAACTCGGTTAAGAACCAAAGAATAAGAAAAAGTAAAACAAAAACTAAAACAAAAATAAGAAACCAAAAAACAATTAACAACCGTTGCCTCCCGGCAACAGCGCCAAAATTTGATCGTCACGTAAGCGTCAAAAATAAATTACACTTTCTTACTACTCAAAATATAAATATAGCAAGGGCAAGAAAGGATCGATCCCACAGAGAGGTCTAGGTTGTCAAATTGTTATGGTTTCCTATATAAAACACCCGAAAGAATTTCTGATTGTGTAAATAAAAATAAACAAAAAGCAAATAAACAAAAGGAAACAAATAAGATAGAAGAGATATTGGTTAAGGATTTCGTTTTCATTCACTAACATGCTTTTCACAATAACTAGAATTGATATTTAATCTCAACTTTTATCAAAGACCCTAGAATACCTTGATCGCAAGAATATCCCGCAAACCTCCTCATGTCATCAACAAACACATTAAAAGATGCGAATATGAATTCTACCTAAAGGAACAACCTAACGTGTAAAAGCACTAATCAAGTTTAATTCCCTAGATGCGTTAAGTTCTATGAAATCAGGCAATCAAAGCAATTGAACGTGGAAAGCGCACTAATTCAATTTAACAAAGGTTACGATTCACATATGATCATAAGAATATATCACTACAAACCATAATCATATTATGCTACTTGTATTCAAGGAATATCACTTTTGCGTATAATAAACCCTAAACTAGCAATAGATGTGATTAGAAGTTCTACCAATTTGCAACTTGACAAAACAATCAATCAATCATAAAACAATATTTTCAGAGAATTGCAAACGATAATTATGAGACAAAACTAATATATTGAATCAAAGAATCATATTATGTGAAATCCAACTATTCCATAACCAATAATAAACTTAGGTACTCATATTCAAGGAGTTCATCACAAGAAGAAAGAGAAGAAACTTCATGGTTCTAAACCCTAGAATAAAGTAGAGAAAAGATAATAAAACGTGGTAAGAGATAAATAGAAGATGTCCCTTCTTATGCTCGGCTACTTGGTCTTATATAGGCTTTCGCACCGACCATAGTTCTCATGAATTTCCTTATTTGATAACAATCTTAGTCGTCAACAGTGTTTGGTGCGTATGGAAAATGAGATCCGATGACTCGGTGTAACAAGGAGCGTCATAGCAATACGAACATGGCTTATGATTGGTTGGATCTTCAATGGGGTATTTTATTAAATCAACGTGTCATCTTCTAACACGGATTTTACATACAACTCCACGTACAAAGCCGTACTGGGATTGTTTTTATTTTCTACGCGTTAGGAAATGTCTCCAAGATAACTCTTTCTTTCTCTATTCCGATTCTTCTCAAATTCGTCCCTTGACCACTTATCTTCCCCGACTGAATTCTCGACCATGAAACTCACCCTTTGTCTGTTTTGTCGCTCTCAAGTCTTGTTCCAAACCGAGACGCAGAGTTTCTTTCCCGACTTCTCCTTGTTTCAAAATACCAGCCAACAATTCGAGCTTCCTCTTCTCTTTGTTCAACCTCGTTTCTTCATCTTGTCACTGCCACAGCTTCATCATCTAAGCTAGAACACTGAAATATATTCGTTCTTCCCTGTCGACAACTCCCAGCAGCCATCACTCTCCACGGCAGTTCACAACCGCATGTTCAGCAGCTCCACTCGATCATCATGATCACTACCTTGCTACTCGACCTCCACCATCAACCCAAAGAACATCCTTCATCGGTTGCACTCACCGAAAATGACCAACTCCATTAGTGGCAACAACAATCTTCTTTGCCATTTGCTCCCCTGTCACTAGCTCTTCCACCAAGCTCGAGCAAATATCTTCTCACATCTCATCAACTATGCTTAACCTTGCCTCCCATTTCAACCAACTGACCTCCATCTTCCCGATAACCAAAGCAAATACCATTTTCAAAACAAAGAACTCCATCTTCCCGAGCTCACTTCTCTGTTCCACTCGAGTTCCATGCATAGCTTACTCATTCCATCTCCCTAGCTAGCACAACCATGCCATGGATGGTCGTGAACTCAAAAGTTACAGGTTGATGATTCCCCGAACTCGCCGGCAAATATTGAAGACGATGGTGATGAGATGATAATTGGCGCCTTAAGCATGATTTGAATTAGGCTTCCCAAGTAAAATTCCCGACTCCCCTTAGCGAGTTCCTTTGGAAATGGCAATCCCTTAACACTGGATGCCCCTTAACAAACGAGGGGATGTCAATAGTAGTAGACCTACAAAATGACCATTGTGCCCTTTTTGGTATTCCAAGTCCTTCTTTTGCTCGTAACTTCTTCATACGATGTCGGAATGACTCCGTTCTTTCGGCATTGTCTTCATCTTCTCGTCCTCTACACAATGAAAAGTAGAAATCTTGTATTTGAACGAGTTCCAATTGGTCTTTTTGCTCCAAATGACTCCATTGCACCTAATAAACTCAAAAGCACACATAAGATACATATTTTACAAGAAAACTCGCAAAGAAAGCATAAATACTAGATATTAAATACGGTGTATTCTACACCTATCACAAGTCCC
>JAJJWW010010390.1:0-35839 GCA_023531295.1 Papaver armeniacum
ACAACCGTTTTAGATAACTTATCAGTTCATGGACCTGTCATGACTAAGCTCATGGAAGGAGGCAATAAAACCCAAAGAAAATTTTCTGGGTGAGAATCCGCCAAATATGGACTTGGATTGTGCCACTTCTATTTCTCTTGATCAACAAAAGATCGAAACTTTGGGTTCAAGGAATTAGGAATTATACATATATGTGTTTTCACAATAATGCTTATATCTTACCAATGGTTATGTAATCTAAACTCTTTAGCTAATATGGAAACATTCTGTGAGAACGTTATATAGCCGTTATTCACAGACCATTTTTCACAGAGAAATTTCCCAAAGTGATTGAAACATATCATGACTTTCGTCACTAGGTAAAGATGAATTGTACAAAAGCGAAAGCTTACCAACACATATTTCGAGAAATGATAAAGTAGTTAAACTGGTTTGACATAGCAAATGTGTATAATGAAAGTCTATACGCCTAAAACAAACTTTGTCTCAAGAGTAAGACATAGAGTAAATAGACTTTTGAGTGACAAGATAAGTTCAAGTCTCCAATACCTTTTAGTCGATGAAGTTCCACCGGTTCCTCGGTAATCCTTGCGTCTTGCATGATGATTGCCATGGAGTTCTTGTGCTCAACTACACTTTCTATCCTAGTCCAAGACCTTTAGCTACATAGGCTAGAAATCAAGACTTATAGTTTTGATCACTAACATTGACAAACATGCTTGAGATAGCAACGCATGCGCAGTTCGACCGAGCAATGCTCTAACAATCTCCCATTTGTCAATTTTAGTTTTAAAAAACTATTAATACATATGGAATACAAAAATAAATAAATTAACTTTTGTAGCTCCTATTCCACATGTCTAATCTTCAACATTACTTAAATCTTCGTCACTTCCAAGTACTCCAATGATCCAAAAAGGTTGAAGTTGAGCATCATCGTTGTTGAAAATACGTAGCTATAACAATAAGAAAACAAGAGTTCTCAATCATTGTTATACAGTGTCATAGTATCATTACACATCATCAAAGTTCAATTGTATCACAACTTCAACAACAATACTATGGTGATATGTATCACTCCCCTTAGTCAATACTCCATCTCACATGGAAACCACTCCCCCTTTCATAATGATCGAAAACCATATGTATTTGTAGTGTGAACTACATATTAATTCTCCCCTTTTTGTCAATAAAATTAGCAAAGGTACAAGAACGGATCTTAATGAAATTTCCAAAGAGACATTTCATGACCAAAAGAAAGAAACACACATCATCTTATTTAGATGCAATCATAAAGCCGAAGCTAAATGCATTCATCAAGGAGTTTAAAGATGCAAGATAACCCTATAATATTCGAAGCTGCACTCCCACAAAGATATGGCAATTAAGCGCAAGTTCAAAAAGAACTCTCCCCATAATATGTCATTCCCGAGGAAAGAACAACACGAGCGACCTTAATTTCGAAAGAAAGAAGGATCTTTTGGACATAACAAATCACATACAAGTATGAATTTGAATCCAAAATACTCAATTAAATTAACCACAAGAGAACCTATGATTATTTTAATTGAAATACACAATCAAACTAATCACAAAGAGTAATCAATTTAATTGGCCATACTCACATAAGAGAATCTATGGAGCAATGACTAAGTTAATTATGAAAATAACCAACCCAATCAAAAGTGCTCAAACAAAAGAAAACTTATGGAGTCATAACTAAATAACCAAACAAGATGATTAATTTAGTTCAATATGCTCGTCATAAAGTACCTTGATTGTTTTAGTGCTCAACATAAGACACATTACGGAGCCTCACAGTAATACACAAAAAGTATGGATCAAGGAAGATCAATTATCAGGAATACACAAGGATTCATTCTATTTTCCATCACAATTTGCATCATGACATACAATAGACATAATCCTGAAAAAACCAAAGATTTTAACCTATCTTCCATCAATAATTGACAATATAGGATTAACTTTTGTATTTGTCAAAAGTCCATTCATTCCTTTCAATATAAGAATATCGACTTACGAAAGACTTTAGTTTTGACAAGATATGGGACAATCATAGTTCACGGACGCAAACACACATATCCCATAAACAATTACAATATATAAATCCATAAAGATTAATATTGCAAAAATCATCTTCCAAAGAAGTTTAGAATTTAAACTAATAAATCTAAAAACAAGAAGATGAGAACGTTGGACATAGTTATGTGTAATCACAATAATGGCTATTCCAAACTCTAGTAATTCTTCTAAACAAAACAGAAAAATAGAAGATTTACTAGATGTTAAGACTTTTGAAGAATTCTTTATCGTCCCCGAACTCCTTGTCATCAACAGCCATTGGGACATAAGGTCCATTAAGGTAGAAGTTTATATCAATAAACCTTCTTGGTCGATGATGCTCGAACTTCGAGGCCTTCAATCTCATGAGTCTTAAACACAAAACCTTTATTTGTTGAATCTCGTTTCCTATCTCTTTCAACACTTCAAGAACATCAGAAAACTTCTGAGAGTTTGAAGGAACGGCTCTAGGCTTCCTCACATTCCTTCTTTTTCTTTTCAATGTTGGAGCTAACGGAGATTTTCGTTTTCCTTCATGAATGATGGATTGACAATCATATTAACATCCTTTTCTATCAAGACGAGCACTTGGAGCATCCATAGGTGTATGGGTTTGTGAGGAAATCATATACTCAACAAGTAGTCTTAGGATAAAAAGGAGTTTCAAAGAAGGAAAAGGAATGTAGGGTTTCCAAACCTTTAACGAGGTTGTTACACGACCACTCTCAACCCTATGAAGACTAGAATTGTCGATAGTACCCTTTCTTTTTGTTTGACAGACACAAAATCAAAACTAAGAAAAAGAAAAGAGAAAAAAAAAACTTTTCCTAAAGCCTGTGAGGTACAAGATCTTTGTCTCTTTGAACATGCACATGAGACAAGATTTTCATCAAACAACACAATTAAATTGCGTTGCGGTGAACAACAATTTGTCCATCATTTCCTCATGAGAGGAATCCTCAGACTTTGGTCTATCAAACCGACTTGACCATACTTTCTTCTCTAATGGTCTTGGTTTGTCCTTGGAAACTAACTTCTTAGATGAATATAAAATCCTACATACCTCGGCGGTCTTCGAGCAAGTTTAAGCTTCCTTGTTAAATGATTTTCTCTTCGTTGAAGTTTGTTGACCTGCCTTAGTTGGTGTTTGTACTTGTAACACCTTGAAAGTTCATGACCCCTTTGAGAACAATATGAACACGTCAATCTAGGATAAAAGTCAGGATTTTGAGATGTGCACGCATCTAGGCACATAGTGGAACTCAAACATTATAAATGAGTTTCCAAAGTATGGATCAACTTTATCTTCCGAGAATAGTTGGATTATCTTACGAAAGAATATCAAGATTGATGTATGTATTACTACTGAGTTATCAAAATCAATACTTTCACCAAGAAGTGCAACACTTTATTTCTCGTCTTCATTAGAATCATAGTTGTCAGATTTCATCAAGAGTTGCCGCAAGACCTTTGTTCCAAGTGTATTTTCTACGATTTGGGCACTCGTTTGCAAAATGACAAAATCATTTACTTAAAGCATCAGGCATATCCTCGTCGTCGGTTCATCAATATCCCTATTTTTTAGGAGGAACACGATTATGAGGTTTGACAGATGCCTTAGGATTATCTCTCGAGAACCGTGTACTTCTCTTCGGCGAGAAGATCCCTAAAACTGTCTTGTGATCATTGGGATCGATTTGTCAAGATCTTCATCTCATGAATATATCTCACAGTGATCATCTTCAGAGATATACACTTTTTTACTTTTATCAAGTAATTTAATGTCCTTTAGTGCTTTGAACGCAACATCCTTAGTCTTGGATGAATGTTCATGATCAAAGATCTTAAGCTTCCCAACCGTGACATTTCGGAGAGATTATCAAGGTTATTTCCCTCAACGATGGCATGCTTTTAGAATCGTATCCGGATGGCGGCCCGATCCCGAGAATTTTCATCACAATGTCCTTTTCGGGAATAGTCTTACCAAATGCAAAAGAAGCATTAACAATTTCGAGACACTTGTGATTAAATTCATCAAACGCTTTCTTCATCTGGCCATACGAAGGTTTTCCCAATCTAATTAAGGTTTTGAAGCCTAGATTCCTTTTCAACGGTATTACCTTCAAAAACGATTTCTAAGATATCCCAGGCTTTCTTGCGACTTGGCAGTTTGTCACATGGTGTCGAAGATTTGTGGTAATGGCATGTATGATGGCATTCAAACTGGTCGAATTTTTGCTTTGCAACAAGTATCTCAGCAGGAGTGTATTCACCAATATTCTTGGGAACGTTTACATCACCAACTCGGACGGGAGGATCATAGCCATTAATAACATATACCCATGATTGAAAATCACGCGCTTGAAGAAAAACCGGCATAGCAATTTTCCACCATAAGTAATTAGAGCCATCGAAGACTGGTGGTACGTTTATAGAGATAGCACCTGGCGTCCATAGAGTCGATCGCTACAAACACGAGACTTATAAGGTCTTAAATGTGTTTTCCTACTCGATACCAATTGAAAAAGTGGGGTCTAACAACCACACCAATATTTCGCTTAGCAATCTGTATGGACAAACTCCAATATACTTTCTAGAGAATCAACTAGACGTTGACTCAATCTAGATAAAAAGTATATCAACGAGTTTATATCTCAATCTTTCGATTTGATCTTTACTCAAGCAAATAGAAATCAAGAGTCTTTATCAAAGAGGGATAACTTGGATGGTACCAAAAACCAATATCCAAGTGTCAATCAATTTAAATCAACAACCAAAAGGTCGGATATTCTAATTGATTGAACAACGCACAACTGGTGATATTTCAATTATATAAACAAATATAATTCGGAATAGAAATAACCACGCATACACTTAATTTTGTTAACGAGAAACCGCAAATGCATAAAAACCCTGTGGACCTAGTCCAGATTGAACACACATCGTATTAAGCCGCTACAGACTCTAGCCTACTCCAAATTAACTTCGGCCCTGACATAGTTGAACCCCAATCAATCTCACACTGATCCAAGGTACAGTTATGCTCTTACGCCTCTGATCCCAGCCGGATGCTACGTACTTGATTCCCTTAGCTGATCTCACACACAACTAAGAGTTGCTACGACCCAAAGTCGAACACTTTAATAAGCAAATCTGTATCACACATAAAAATCTATATAAATAGATAAATCCGTCACCCACGAATAAACCTATGAGTTTTGTTCCGTCTTTTGATAAATCAAGGTGAACAGGAACCAATCAATAACTCGGACTTATATTCCCGAAGAAAAGCCTAGTATTATTCATCACCTCACAATAATCTTAATCGACGCAGCGAAAAAATATATTGTGGAATCACAAATGATGAGACAAAGTGTTTGTGCTTTATTTTCTATCTTGCCTATCGGAGATATAAATCTCAAACCAATTATTTCAATTGTACTAGAATGATAAACTTGACAAGATCGGATCACACAACTACAAGAAAAGTAGTATCGATTTTGGCTTCACAATCCCAATAAAGTCTTTAAGTCGTTAACCTAGTTTTAGAAGAATAAAACCAAAGGTTAAAGGAGAATCGACTCTAGATTAGAAAACTAGTATCACACGTAAAGTGTGAGGATTAGGTTTCCCAGTTAGTAGAGTTCTCCCTTATATAATCTTTCAAATCAAGGTTAGCAATCAATGTTAGATTAGTAACAAAGCATTCAATATTCATCGTTAGACGAAAACATGATTAGATTCAAGCTAATATTTCTCAACCGTTGGATCAAAAACTTAGCTTGTTACACACAAACGAAATGTTCAATTTTGGGTTTTATGAACCGTACCCAAATATTAACATTTGTTGGGTCAACAATAGATAACCAAATGGTTAGCCATATGAACACTATCATATCAACCATATTCTTCTTCACCATAACTAGTTCAAATGACTCAAATGAACTAGTTAGAGAGTTGTTCAATTGCTTAGATCTTATGTAACTACACAAGACACAATCGAAGCAAAAATGGTTTGATTCACTCGAATCGGTTCATGAACTTTATAGACACGAGTTGCAAAAGCATTCCTTAAACATTACTTCAAGAAAAACCGGTTTTGATATAACCTACTCAAGTTCGCGGACTGGGTTCGCGGACTTAAGCTAAATGGAAGGAGTACACAAACTCAAAGCAAAAATTCTTGGGTGAGAACTTCGCGGTTCGCGGGATGAGTTTGCGGACTTGGCTTACGCCACTTCCATTTCTCTTGATCAACAAAGTTCGCAAACTTTGGTTCAAGGAATAAGGACTTATACATATATGTGTTTCCACAACAATGCTTATATCCTACCAATGTTTATGTAATCTAAACTCTCATTTCCATCATGGAAACATTCTCATAGAACGTTATATAGCCGTTATTCACAGACCATTTTTCGTCAGAGCAATTTCCAAAGTGATTGAAACATATCATGAATTTCGTCACTAGGTAAAGATGAATTCGGTTAAACCGAAAGCTTACCAACACATATTTCGAGAAATAGATAGGCGAGTTAAATTCGGCTCGACATAGCAAATGTGTATAATGAAAGTCTATACGTAAACGACTTTTGTCTCAAGAGTAGGAGATAGAGTAAATAGACTTTTGAGTGGCAGATAAGTTCAAGTCTCCACATACCTTTTAGTCGATGAAGTTCCATCAGTTTCTTGAGTAGTCCTTCGTCTTGTATGATGATTGCCATGGAGTTCTTGAGATCAACTACACTTTCTATCCTAGTCCGAGATCTTTAGCTACATAGGCTACAAATAAAGACTTATAGTTTTGATCACTAACATTGACAAACATGTTTGAGATAACAACGCATGCGAGTTCGACCGAGCAATGCTCTAACAAAAGACCTTTTAGGTTAGATGTCATATGGGCATTTGATGCTAGGTTTATTGATGTTGTTAAGGAAAATTGGCATAATCCCCCTAGGAACAATCACCAAAACTATTTCGAAAATGTTGACAAATTACAAAAAGAAGCAAAAAAATGGAATAAGAATATTTTTGGTAATCTTTTGTCTAGGATTGAAAGTGCTCATTTTGATCTTAATAATGCTCAAAATGCTTTTGACATTTCTCCTAATGTTGAAGCTAAGATTCATATGATTACTTGTTTGTGTGATTATTTAAATCTTCTCAAGATGGAAGAAGTTTTTTGGAGATCTTAACACAAAATTCTTTCATACTTCTACGCTTGTTAGAAGAAGAAGGAATTTCATTTGTATGCTAAAGGATAATGCTGGTAAGTGGTTGACTTCTGATACTGATATTGAAAAGAAAATTGTCAATCATTTCAGTTTTCTTTTTAACTCGACTGTCACTAGTTTGGATCATAGTGAGATTGAATCTTTATTTCCTAGCATTATCTCTGACAGTGAGAATAATAACATTACTAAGGAGGTCACTGTTAAGGAAATTAGAATTGCAATGAGACAACTTGGCCCACTTAAATCCCCGGGACCTGATGGTCTTCAGGGGTTTTTCTTTCTCAAGTATTGGGATATTGTTGGACCTAGTATAATCAGGATGGTTAGGGATTTCTTCTCTCAAGGTGTTCTTGATTATAGACTTAACAGAACTTTTATAGCCCTGATTCCTAAGAAAATAATTTCTTCTTGTGTCAAAGATTATAGTCCTATTAGTCTTTGTAATTTTGCTATGAAAATTATAACTAAAGTCCTCACAAATAGGATTAGGCAAGTTATGAACAAAATTGTGTCTAGGAATCAACATGCTTTCATTGAAGGTAGTTCCATATTTGATTCAACTAGTATTTTGCAATGAAATAATCCATTCTTTCAAGACTAAGAAAGGCACTAAGGGATGGATGGCTCCCAAACTCGACTTTGACAAAGCTTATGATAGGGTTAGTTGGCCTTTTGTTGCAAAAATTATAAAGTGTGTGGGCTTTGCAGACAAAGTGGTGGACTGGATTATGACTTGTATAAGCTCTGTTGCTTTTCAAGTCCTAATCAATGGTGCCCCCAGTAAAGAATTCACTCCTAAAAATGGTATTCATCAAGGAAATCCTTTATCTCCTTACATTTTCATTTTATGTCTTGAAGCTTTGTCGAGACTTATTCAACATGGTATTGACTCAAAATATTTGCAGGGATTTACTGTTGCTAAGGGAGATCCTATTATCACTCATTCTCTGTATGCTGATGATAGCATCATTTTTGTCAAAGCCAGCTACAAAAATGCTTGTAATCTAAGACAAATTGTTGACAAATTTTATCATTGGTCGGGTCAACTGGTTAACTGGTCAAATCCACTTTACTAACATCTAGTAATTTTGGCATGAGTTTCACTATGGGCATGGACAAAGCTCTTAGAGTTCAGGTTGCTACAAATCCATGTAAGTATTTAGGCATTCCTCTGCAGTAGGGAAGAATTTCTGAGAAAACTTATTTGGATTTGTTAGAAAAAATTAGTAATAGAATGTCTGGTTGGAAATCTAAATCGTTGAATATGGCTGGTAGGTCTTGTCTTATTAAGTATGTTCTCGACCCTATTTCGAACCATGTGATGTCTATGTTGAAATTACCTAAAGGCCTTGTCAACAAGATATATAAGTTTAGGAGGAATTTCTTGTGGGGTGGAGATAAATATTCTAGGAAAATGCATAATGTTAATTGGCTTACTGTGTGCAGTACTGTGGTTAATGGTGGTTTAGGACTAAGAGATTTGGAACTAAATAACTTATCCCTGCTTGCTAAAATGGCTTGGAGGATTAGTGAAGACCCTTATTATGAGGTAGCTAGTCTTTTGAAGGATAAATACTTTAAAGATACTGACTTCTGGTCTAGTGGTATCAAAAGTGGATGCTCGTCTAGTTGGCGAAGCCTTGTTCAAGGGTAAGACGCTATCAAAAGTAGCCTTAGGTGGTGCATTAGTGATGGGAGTTCAATGGATTTCTGGAATGATGCTTGGATCAATGAACTACCACTGTCTTCTATCACTAATGGGAATGATGTTAGTATTCCTAGTCTTACTGTTAAAGATGTTATTAGCCCAGACACGAAACAGTGGGATTTGTCTGCTGTAGATCAGTACATCTCAGATGAGGTGAAGAGAAGAATATACTCTGTTTCCATCCCTTCGGTTGAGGGTAGGACTGATAAGAGGGTATGGGTTCATGGGAAAGAAGGTAAAGTGAGCGTTAAAGAGGCCTATAAATATCTTATTTCTAGGAAGGTTGATACGGATAATAACAACTTGGACTGGAAATTTTTGTGGAACATTAAATGTCCACAGAAAGCCAAATTCTTCTTGTGGAAATTGTGCCACAACAAACTAAACTTTAAATGAATCTCTGTATCGGAAAGGTAAAAGAATTGATTTGGATGTGATGCCACCTACTTATTTAAAACAACTACTTTCTATGAACAGTTCTGTTGGTGGTATTAGGTGGTGCTACATAATCCCTCATGTGTTATGGTGCATATGGAACAATAGGAATTGATTTATCCATGAGAATGAAAAGTTTGTTCCTTTAAAGACTCTTGCCTTGGCTTTTAGGAGAGCAAGGGAGTATTATCTTACTATTGTTCAAAAAGAGGATAATTTGACTTGTATGCGTGAAATTTTAGTTAACTGGAAATTCCCTAAGGCTGGATTTTACAAGTTAAACACAGATGGTGCTTCTTCTAGCTCTCATTTCGCAGGAATTGGAGGAGTGGTTAGAGACGATGCAGGTTTCTTTGTGGCAGGATTTCCAAAGCACATATATCAAAACGGGAGTAATGTGGCTGAAGTCTGGGCTGCAAGAGATGGTTTGTTACTTGATCAATAACTGGGAATTAAAAAACTCGAAGTTGATTGCGACTCGGCCTACACTATTCAACTGTGCAAAGGGTGAAATTACTCCGCTCTGGCATCTTAAGGGGATTATCCAGGATACTAGAACACCGCTGCCACGGTGGAAAGGGCCGACCGAAGAAAAAGTAAACACATTGTAATAGGACTGTAAAAGAAAATTTGTGATCCTAGAAGACACATGTAACCAATTTGTTTTTCTTTTCATGCAAAAATGTTTGAAAAAAAAAATGCTTAACAGTTTGTTTAATTCATGAACGTTCGGAGAAGCTAATTTTTACTAATCATGAAAAAGAAAATTCAACACCGAGTAAAACATAAATCTTACCCGGAACTCTAATATTCTAGTGACATAAAAATGATTTTCACCTCTAATAAGATCTCATTTAGGCAAATAACAAATATACACAGAAAATCACGGATGATTAGAGATTTCAAATTGACATATCATTAGCATGATCATGTATAACATTGGAGAACATAGAAGAATAGCTATGGTAAAAGTTAGATGAATAGCAACTAACAGTTGCATGTAAAGCATTAGTGTCCATCTAGAAGTTTTGACTTTTCAAAATGAAGTGCACGTATGATAAAACACGTGTGCCACGTGTTAAGATTGTTTTCTTCTGGGTGAATTCGTAACAACTCTCTGTCTATTCTCCTCCGCTTTTCCATCTTTTTCTTGCAAATAAACCAAGATTTTTATTCTAGCTAGCAATTTATGTTTAACTTTGGATAAAACAGGGTAATTTTTGTTTTGTTTTCTTTTCTTTGAAAGACTAGGTTACCAAGATTTGATCTGATTATCCATTAACTTTGGAATCAAATTTTCGCACGCGAATTTTAGGGGACGGTGGTGCTAGGTAACAGTGGTGTGTGGTGACGGCGGTGATAGTTGTGATAGGTGAAGAAATTAGTTTTTGTCGGTAGATTTGGTGGCAGAGCTGCTGGTGTTTGTGGATACACTATTGGTGGTGGTGGCGATGTTGGCAGAGGTGGTGTGCAGGTGTTGCGGTGGTGGCGGTGATACAGGTGGGTAGTGGTGGGTCTGGTTGTGCCGGAAGTTGTGACAGTGGTAAGTGAAGAAATGAGGTGCTTCCATTAGAGGTGGTGGCGGAGCTGGTAGTAATTGTGGAGTTTTTGCTGGTTGTGGTAGCGATGTGATGGCGGAGGTGTTTGTTGTGGCAGTGAAATGGTGACGGTGGTGGTAGGTGAAAAAAGTTGTAATGCGGGGTGGTGAAGCTGGAAAGCGGTGTTGGGCAAAAAAAACGTAATGGGGAGAGACAAAGATCATAAGAAAATGTTTTATAAGTACGAGGGTATTCAAGTCTTTTCAGGTCCCAAAGACTACCACCAAAATCAATCTTAATTTGTGTTAGGTTTCATTTGACAAAAAGTGGCGTAAAGGGACTCTCCCTCTGGGCCTCCGGTCGGTCGGCCCAATTAATGACATGAGGGAGGAGTTTGAAGACCTTGTTTTTGTTCACCAATACAGGGAATCAAATTATGTTGTTGTTGACGAAATCTGACGCTTGCAGACCCATTTTCTAGCTAGAGCCCTGTTTAGGCTGGGGCACAGCATTCAAACATTCAACTAATTCCCGATCTAGGATCCATCCATATACACGCTTAATCTAACAATTTTATGGTTTGATTTCTAAACTTCCTTATCTCCTTTCTAATTTTTTCTTTTTCTTTTAAACTCTTTAAATCATCTTAACTCTTGTCATCGTGTTTGTCCCATGGATTACTAACCTCTCTGTTGCAGCTATCATGTTTATTAATCAGTTGTAAGTATAACAAAGTGGTGTTTATACCGGTGGTGGTTCTTCATCAAATAATTGTGCCGGCATCAATGTCAGCGGTGGTGCACCCTCCAGTGATTGTGCATACTAAGGCGATTGTGTTCTCCATCACCTCCAAGATGGGTCTAACAAGGTTATTAAAGGTTGCTGCTTCTTACCCAGTTGAATCTATTCATCCTGAATCTTTCTCATTATCTCCCATACTCATCCATCATCATCTTGTTCTATTCCCAAGAATGAAAATTCTGGAAAATTCCCCTATGCCAATGAAGTCGAATAAGTCCTGAACTATTCGGTAATCCTCGTCCACCCATGCAGTCATCCAGCCACAGCCGTTACAGTAACGGGCGTCATTTTAGCCGCAAGAAATTTCCTTTCAAGCTTGATGATCTCGTGCAACTAAATTACCCCCCTCTGTCCATGCAGTCACAACCGTTACAGTAATCGGCGTCATTTAAGCCGCAAAAAGTTTCCCTACAACCCTGATAACTCGCAGCAACGAATTAATCTCAATGTCTTCACTAGGGTTAATCCTAGTATAAATAAATTCCTCTTCCCGTACTCTTCACATCACAAACATCCTAAACTTGAAATCATTTTCAATCACCTTCCTTCATACTTGCTTTATTTTCAGTGCATTGAAATGGCTTCCAATCCTCAAAATCAAGTATATACTATCACTTCGCAAATGCAAAATACCAATATTGGTGCTTTGCTAAGGTTCAAAGAAGGACCTTGGGATCTTCTCAAGTTATCAATACGCGGCCGATAAGCGGGGTCCAACTTGATGTGCTAGGCAAAATCTTTTGCCCGAGAGGTTTTGGAGGTTAGAGAAGTTAAAGAAGAGATCAACGCGATTTGGAAGAAATACAAAAATAAGGAAACAAAGGTCATGGGTCCTAATCTTTTTGTTTTCAAGTTCAGCAGTTCTAATGAACAAGAGGAAATAATCAAGAAATCTCCGTGGATTTGTGAAGGGATACTTGCCGCGGTGGAAAAATACAATCCTAGAATCCCATTGGTGACCATAAATTCATTCATCAAATATGGACAAGAAGGCGAGAATTTACAATTGGAACACTTAAATGTGTCACTCGTGGATGAGATCATCCAAGATTTAGGAGAAAAGGTTGAGATAGATCCCCACAACGCGCATCCGAGAATCGGCAGAATGGTCAAAGCTAAGATTAGGATGGAGTTGACAGCACCACTTAAGAGAGGAGCTTGGCTAAGAACCGCGTCTGGAGGGGAGGCGTGGGTTAAGTACCATTGGGAGAGGCAACCCTACCACCTGTGTGATCAATGTTTCGTTATTGACCATTCAGATGATCAGTGTGAGCAAATTGCGCATCAGCTACAACTTGATTCGATGTCAGCTGAAGAATATGAAATATGGGTTCGGGAAAATGAAGATGTTGAGGCAGAATTGGATGGACCTGAAGGAAATAATGGTGTTGGCAATAATATGAGTGCCCTGAACTCTTCTGCGGGTGTCAATATAGTAATTCCCTCTCCAAAAGATAAGGCATTAGATGTTATCGATGATTCTGAAGAAAGACACAACAAACGCTCTCGTTCTGCCGGTGAGGTTTCTTCCCCATCCGTTGTCATCCCAAATCAACCTGTTCCACTTCTTCTCAATAATTCAACCACTCGTACTTTACAACCCAATCCAAACTCTTCTCCTGATATGATTATACGCAAGCAACATGTGATTACCATCGCAACCTGATTGACCCAATGGAAGGTGTGGAAATGGAGGAAATTGATGAGGACATAGCTGTTGATGAAGAAATTACACTGATTAATAACGTGAAAGCTAATAACGAGGTATTTATAATCCCTAATCTCTTTTGCCCTATTTCCCCTAACCCTAATTTTATCAATTGTCATTCTTTTAATTGGTCCTTCATCTGCTATTACCCTAATTTTTTGAATAGTTCAAAACTATTCAAGAAATTGATTGACCTTATTGTCTCCTCTGATATTGATGGTTTAGGCTGCATTGTGGAATGTAGTTTAGTTGTTCGCGTTGCCTACTTTGTGTGTTTTGACAATTTTGCGGATCTGTTTTTACGTTGAGTTTATTGCTTACATAGTCATAGCATATAAGTTGGTTTGTCTTTTACAGTGCTTTTTATTACTCTTTGCCCTTCGCACAAATAGTGTTTGTCGGCCACTTCTACTTGCGTTCTAGTCATTCCCGTTATTACTCTCATTATGAGAATTGTGTCGTGGAATTGTCGGGGGCGGCAACCCTACTACAAGAATCTGCTTTAGATAATCTTATTAAGAGTCAAAATCCTGATGTGATTTTTTTATGTGAAACCAAAAATGACTCCACTAAAATGAGCCAATATTTGAGAAGATTCAACTATCCTAACAATTGGATATTTCCATCACCGTTGGTCTCTCTGGTGGCATATCTTTCTTTGTGGAAGAGTGGTTTCAACCTTGAAATTGTAGATAATTCAGATAAAATGATAAATGCTATAATTTCATACGACCCTAGTAAACCGGAATTCCTAGCAACGTTTCTCTATGGTTCTGTATACCATGATGAGAAGCTTCAACAATGGGATTACATCAGCAAAATAGGTGAACAAGCAAATCTCCCATGGGTATTAATAGGTGATCTCAATATTACCATGTTTGCCCACGAGAGGTCTACTTTCACAAGACCAACTACTGAGGAGTTACCAATCATTCAACAAATTATTGATAATGCTGATTTGTCTGACTTAGGCTTTGTGGGTTCACCCTTCACTTGGTCTAACAAACAATCTGGCGATGATAATATAAGAGCTAGATTAGATAGGGCTATAGTAAATGGTCTGTGGCTGAGTCATTATGCGAACTCAAAAGTTTTTCATATTGACTCTATAGGTTCAGACCACTTACCAATTATCTTGGTTACGAACACTCTTTCTAATCAAGGTAAAAGGCCCTATAGATATTATAAGTGCTGGTTCAGTGACCCTTCCTCACATTCAGTAATCAAGAATGCTTTTTCTATTCCTATTAGAGGATCTCATGCCTTTCAATTTGCTAATAGACTTAGAAATGTGAAAATTGAACTGAAAAATTGGAATATTTCGCACTTTGGTAATATTAATCATAAAGTCAAATCTCTTGGAACTCAACTACAAGTTCTGAATAGTGAAGCTAATACTACTCAGAATATTGAGGCTATTAAGCAAGTTGAGATACAGAAGTCTAGAGTCGAGTTCATAAAAGGGCATGATAGAAATACCAACTTCTACCATACTTATGTTAATAGAAGAAGGCATTTCAACCATATCAGTTCCCTTAAATTGAACAATGGCCAATGGTCTAAGGATAGGAATCAACTTGAAGATCTATTGGTTAATCACTTTAGTTCTATTGGGACTACGTCCAATCCTTTTCGCAATAGAGATTTCTGAATTGCATAGATCCTTGTATATCTAATGCGGACAATGACAAATTATTGAGTCCCATTACTTTACAAGAAGTTAGAGACACGATTAAACAAATGGCTTCATGGTCTGCCCCGGGGCCTGATGGATTTCCACCAGGCTTCTATAAACAGAACATGGAATTAGTGGAAAACGATATCTTAAAAACTTGTCCAAAGTTTTTTCCACTCTAAACATTTGCTTAAAGAAATGAACCATACATTTATGTCTCTAATTCCTAAGGTCAACAATCCTGTGTCTCCTGCTGACTTTAGGCCAATCTCTTTATGCAATACTAGCTATAAAATAATCTCTAAAATCATTGTTAACAGGATGAAACCACTCTTGGGCAAAATTATATCACCATTCCAATCTGCGTATGTTCCGAATAGGAATATCCAGAATAATGTGATTATTGCCCAAGAACTAGTTCATTCTATGAAAAGGAAGAGGAAAAAAGACAGATGTGGTATTATGGGTCTTAAGTTAGATATGTCTAAAGCGTTTGACCGTGTAGAATGGCCCTTTCTTATTGATGTTCTCAAATGCTTCGGATTTTCTGACTCTTGGTGTAACATTATTTATCAATGTATTAGTACCACAAGTATCTCAGTTCTTCTTAATGGGTCCCCTTGTACTGCATACAAACCTAGTAGAGGTCTCCGTCAAGGGGACCCGTTATCCCCCTACTTGTTCATTCTATGTATGGAGTCTTTCTCGAGATATTTATTGCATGCTGAAAAATGTCATCTCATTCATGGGTTCAAAGTCAGTAAAGAGGCCCCTAGTATCTCCCATCTCCTCTTTGCTGACGATTGTCTCTTATTCACTAAAGCTACTCATGATGAGGCTAACAACTTAATGTCTCTCATTAAGGATTTTAGTCTTATCTCTGGCCAAGTGATAAATTTTCAAAAATCTGGATGCTTCTTTAGCAAGAATGTTCATCCAGATCATTGTGTCTCTCTCATAAGATCACTCAATGTTAAGAAAGTTGACCTGAATGATAAACACTTAGGCATCCCACTCTTTCTGAAAAGATCAAAGAATGAGTCTTTCTCCTTTCTCAATGATCATTTTGCGAATGGAGTGGCTAAGTGGAAAGGTAAAAACCTGACTCAATCTGGCAGGTCAGTCATGGTAAATAATGTTTTGAATTCTTCTCCCATCTACCATATGAATTCCTTCCTCCTCCCAGATGCCCTCATCCACAAGATGGAGCAATCACGGCGTGATTTCTGGTGGGGTAAGAATTCAAATGGTGGTTTTTATCCTAGGAAATGGGAAAAAGTGTGTACTCATAAAATGAAAGGGGGATTAGGATTTAGGAATTTAAAGTTCACTAATGTTGCCCTTCTGACTAAAACAGCTTGGTCTCTTATTCATTCGGAAGATGATCTGTGGTTTAGAATTTTGAAATGTAAATATTTTAAGAATTGTCACCTCGCATCACTGGATATTAAGGACTCTTCGCTCGTTTGGAAAAGCATTTGTCATGGCCTTAGTATAATTAAGCATCATGCTATTTGGGAAGTTAGAAATGGTGAAAATATTCATGCTTGAATTGATAATTGGGTTCCAAATATGTCTAGTCCCTTATGCATTTCTTACCCTGATCCTAATCTGTGTGTTGATAGTTTGATTGACAAAGATTTAAACACTTGGAATTCAGATGCGTACAAGCTTTCTTTACTCAAGAAAATAGTGAAAATTATGAACATTAGAATTCCCTTGTCCGGGGTCGAGATAGGTTAGTTTGGCCATTCACTAAGAATGGCAACTTTTCATTAAATCACATAAGCTTTTGTTGGTGAGTTGTCTCCCGCCGATCCTAATGCTCAATCTAATATGATATATAAAAATCTTTGGAAAGCTTCTCATTACCTAAAATCCAATTGTTTTTATGGAAATGCATTGAAGGTATTCGCCTACTAAGGATAGAGTGTCTCGGTTCAAGCCTAATCAAAACAACATTTGTAGCATGTGTGACACCAATTCTCCGAAATCATTGAGCACCTTATTTTGCATTGTCCGTATTCTATATCATTTGGAATTCTTTGTCTTTTGGAAATTTGGTTCTTCAAGATTCTCGCTTATCTACTATTAACATCTATGATTGGATTACTAAACATCTTTTGTCTGATAATACTCATGGCAGCTCAGTTTAACTACCGCATGGTGCATTTGGAGAGACAGGATGTTTCCATACCTTCCAACAAAACCCCTTAATACTCATTGCAATCTTTATCGATTGGCTTCTAGATTGATTAGTGACACAAATGAACTTCTTACTACTCCTAGTCGTAAATGTATCGCCTATTCTTTGTTGACACTCATGTGGCTCCCTCGAATGAAAACCTTCCACATGACTGTCTATTAGTTTATTGCGTGCTTCTTATGATAAAGATACTAACATTTCGGTGTTGGGATTGTTGTCTTTAATCAAACAGGGGAGTTCAAAGGATGAAAACGATTTGCGGGGACAATCTCTAAATTCAGAGGAAGCGGAATGCATAGCCTTACTTGAAGCTGTTAAGTGGGCTAAAGCTGGGGGTTATCAAAGAATTTGCTTAAGGAGTGATGCAAAGAATGCTATTACATTTCTCAATAAAAGTGGGAACCAGATTAGCTGGTCCAACAATTCTATTTTAGAAGATTGTCTTTTTATTCTTAGAGATTTAAGCTTTGTTAAAATTGAGTACGTTAATAGGAATTTTAATGGTTGGGCTGACAAAGCAGCTAAACACAGCAGACGATACAATGTAACAGGTGTTTGGTTGGATAACTATCCTCCATTCATCCTAAACCAATTGTAATCTTTCCTATATCAATATATCTTCCTTTCCTAGCAAAAAAAAAAAAAAAAAATTATGTTGTTGACACTTTGTCGAAGAAAGCTTCAAAGAGAACTTTAGATGGTGTGTGTTTTACTAGGCCACCAGAAGAGATTTTCAATTGTCTTGATGCTGACATTCAGGGTGTGTCTTACCCGAGAACAATGTAGTCAATCTCGGCCATCTCGGCCGAGATTCCGCCGAAATTCTCGTTTTCGGCTTACAACTTAACGAGACAGCTGATTTCGCCGAGACGGAAAGCTGACGGGAATCTCGCTTGACTCGGCGGAAATCAAGATGATACAGGTCACCGAGACAAGGGAATTCAAGTAAAAAAAATCATCACATGCTTTGATTCAAGTGTAAAGGAAATATATGAGATGGGTTGAGACAATCCATATATTTATGATTCAAGAAAAGAAATCCATTTCTCTGATCAAAACAAACAAACAAAAAAATCCATTTTTTCCATCAGGTTGTGTAGCCATTTTTACCCACCCAGTTGCTGTAATTGTTGCTTTAATCACCTCCCTAGCAACCGAACTCAAAACATAACTGATGATAAACCATCTTTCACTTGAGGATTGATTTTTTCATATTCTTATCCAAATCACAAATATCTATCCCCACTTACAAATACCATGATACAAAAAAGAAAAAAAAACAAGGGCATTTGCCGATCAAAAAAGAAAAGAAAGAAAAAACAGCATGTCATTGACATTCATGGCTAATCGAAAGTACCAAGGAAACTTCTTTTACAAAATTTTCTTTAACTACTGATATACAATTTTGGTTTAGCAGCGAGTGGAAAGATTGTTGCGGAAAAAACTAGGACTTATGTTTGATGGGTGCTCTTATCTTGTATACCCGTATACAGGATAAGAGCAATTAATGACACACTTTTTATCTGGGTTTTAGGGATTATGCATTGGATTAATACTAGTAATAGAATTAATTGTATTAACCACATATGTTTTTCTGTAATTACCCTTTAATAAAATAAGAGCTCATGAGGCGTTTTATATTTCTAATTCTACCTAACTTCCTCTCACTCACCTGTTTCGTCTTCCATATGAAAAAAAAGTAATAATCTTACAAACATAAAAATCATAGGATCTGTGCAACAAATTCTTAAAACCAATATATTAATGGGATGTTCGTTTTTCTCGTAGCTACAGATCTAAACAATTATTTTTTTTTCGGCGCGCGGGTTATAACCCCAAAGGTGTCACTATCTATGTACAAAAACCCCAACAAAACAAATTGTCCACAAAAACCCTATTTAACATAAACTGTCTATATTAGCCTTCTAGTTTAAATCTCCCCAACAAAAATAAAAACAACCCCACATTTAATTTTAAATCACCCCAACAAAAATAAAAATCAACCCCACCGCCACCACCACCACCGCCAGCACCACCACCGCCACACCACCACCACCGCACCACCACCACCGCCACCGCACCACCACCACCGCACCACCACCACCACCACCACCACCGCCATTGCACCACCACCACCGCCTTCGCACCACCACCACCGCCACTGCACCACCACCGCCATCGCACCACCACCACCGTCGCGCCACCACCACCGCGCAACCACCGCCGCAACTGCACCACCGTCGCGGCACCGCCGCCACCACCGCCACCGTACCACCACCACCGACATTACCAGCACACCACGCCGACAACTACCACCTCGCCGCCACCACCACCACCACCGCCAACCGCCACCACTACCGCCACCATCACCAACTACCACCGCAGCCACCATCACCACCACCACCACCAACCAGCCGCCGCCACTGCAACCAAACTGAAAAAATGATGCAACCAAACTGAAAAAATGATGCAACCAAACTAAAAAAATGATGCAACCAAACTGAAAAAATGATGGAACCAAAATTGGTTTCACCAAAAATAGATGAAACCGAAATTGGTCTCATCATTTTTCCACATATTGTCATTTCACCAATAACCACCGCGACCAACACCACCGTGACCAACTACCACCACCACCGCGCCGCCACCATCACCACAGTCCGCCGCAATGCGTCATTGCACCACCACTACCAGCCAACTCCACCATCCAGCACCACCATCAGCACCGCAACCGTCCACCGCCATCACCAACCACCAGCACCGCGCCATTGCACCATCACTACCAGCCACCGCCAACAACTGCCGCACCGCCACCGCACCACGACCGCCCACCACCATCACCGACTACCAAAGACCGCAGTGAGACCCACCACCACCGCCGAACGTCATCACCCATGTCGCCGCTGAAATCTGCCACCACTGGCACCAACACTACATACCACCTCCATCTTCGACTACCAGTGACACCAGTACCACCACTACCATCATCTCCATAGCTAAACTAGGATGAAACCAGTTTTGGTTTCATCATAAGTACGATGAAACCATATTTGGTTTCATCATAAATAAGATGAAACCATAATTGGTTTCTTCAGAATTCAACTACAAGAAAAATTACAAACCATGATTTCAAGTAGAAGTTAAATTTTAATTCTGATCATCTTATACACCAACTTATTCACAAGTTCACTAAACAATTGCAGACTCGTCCTTGTGCATTCTCCGTAACAACGGCATCATCTCCTCATACCACTTGCACCGCAATATATCCCTCGCACATCCATTCTACATGGCTCAACTCAATTTCTCGCAAGCCGCATCTTGTTCAAATCCTGAACTAACTCGGTTGCAACCACCGCAAATTCCGTTCACATCCATTCTGGCTCATTCGATTTGACATCAAACACCACCTGTTCAAATGCCAGCAACCACCAACCCGTAAACCTAACATTCATCTAAATCAAGCACCTCAGTTCAAGATCTCCCCCATTTGCTTCAATCACCCACATCCGTTCTGCTCATTCCCTAAACATCGCCAGCAGAGCTTCAATCACCAACACCGCAATTGTTCATTACGCACAGCCAATCTCCCCCTTGAATATCTTCCATAACTTCAACCACCGCAACCCCGTTGCACCAAAACCCATTGAACATCACCTCTGGCTGTTTAGAAGCCACCATCTTCGAATCTATTCTTGTACACCACCTAAAACAACATCAACTTACTTTCGATTCCAAACTCATTGCTGATTATTTCAACCAAGAGCTTCAACAACAATCGCAACACAACTTCCACTACCATTAACTCTCGACTAAAACCACAGGAACGAGAAACTTATAGTAACGGAATGTATGCCATATTCATAAACAGGTAACAAGGAAGACCATCATTCTAAAAGAGCGTAACTTAAGAACCTGAATGATGAAAACAAGATAAAAGATAGCTTTTTAATACAGAACAGCTACAATTTTTTAAATGAATATGCACCTTAACAAAAGAAATATTGTGATGTGCACATAACAAATAGATCAAATACTTGTACATGTATATTTCTAATTTCTTGCCTTCTAGTTATAAGTTCTGTTCAATTTTATTAAGAAACTGCACATATGATAAAGACGCCTAGCGGAACACACATTTGAGGTAGAAAATTTCTCATGTTACTTTAAACAAAATTGAAAATTCTTAAAATATCTAATTTAAATTCACAAGGACCTGGAGGAAATTACAGCCTTGTGATGACATTCTTACACAAAAGAGTTGCATATCATTCTAGGGTATCCGACTATATTGTCTAGTTTTCAGTTTTTCCTAAGTATAATTTAAGTAGATTGAATTACAGCTTTTTCTGTCATTCTCATCCTACTGTATACACCAACAGGTTTCATGTAGGAATATAACTAACAATCTCGTTTCATAAAGTTTTTTGATATGTAACAAAACTTGCAAACCGTACCTGAAATGTGCACGCCAAAGTTCAATTATTACGGCTGAATTTGCTATGATGAAAATGATAGTAACAACGAAACAGACCAATGCACCTGTAAAAGAGAAACGGAATTATCGAAATGAGACTGATGTAATAGAAAATGTTTAATAGAGAGATAATGTTCATCATTCAGTTTTATGCAAGTCCATGCATTGTTAACTGTTGGAATCAGTTGTATTCAATTTGTTATAGCCTAAGCTTAATATTCAATTTAGTAATTTGCTTCGAAATTCACTTATCACAGCAATAGATAAAATACACTCAAGTTAATAGCTCTTCTCCACTTACCTTTAGATAATGCATGGACTTGCATAAAAATTATCCACTACCAAAAACTTGCCAATTATCAATTATCCACTACCAAAACTTGCCAACTCGACAACGAGCACCAACTACGGGAAAAACAGTAATCTACAACTGTAACTTCACAACTCGTATATTTAAGGTTGTGAAAGGTGGTATGTTTTACAACTTTTGTCAAACAAAGGTTGTCAAAGTATAAAAAACGTCCAACTCTTAGGACCAAAGAGGAACAAAGAGTCGTGATGAGAATCAAAATCACAACGTTTTTGTGAAAAGAGTAGTGACCACCTTTAGACTTTAACAACTCATCTCGTTAAGGTAGTGAATAACTCTACGACAACACTTGTAAGGGTTGTTGAAGATAAAAAAATTACCTTTTGGAAAAATGGTGTTTGAGAGATTCGAACACAAGCCTACTAGGTGTTAGCACAATCCCTTAACCATTATTCCTTCCTCTCAATATTGGTAATTTTGTCCTATTTTTTTTATTATTACTATCACAACCCTTATAAGAGTTGTAAAAAAAAATGAAAAAAAGAATGAGGCTCGAGTGAGATGAGTTGAAATAAATGAAAAAATGAAATTAAACCATATTACACGTATTGGAAATAAATGCAATAAATATTATGGAGATCGTGAAAATGACCAGAATACCCTTATCGAAAAAAAAAATAAATTAAATATTACTGCATCGTGAAAATGACCATATTACCCTTATTAGAAATAAGTGCAATAAATATTATGTAGATCGGGAAAAAATGACCATATTACCCTTATCGAAAATAAGTAAAGTAAATGTTATACACTATGAAAATGACCATATTACCCTTATTGGAAAAAGTGCAATAAATATTATTACGGACTACGAAAATGACCATAATACCTTTATAAAAATAGGTAAAGTAATGTCAAAGACAGATTGTGAAAATGACCACATTACCTTTATTGGAAATAAGTGCAATAAATGAAATCTGTCTTCATCTAACACACTATGAAAATGACCATATTACCCTTATTGAATATACACGCAATAAATATTATGGAGACTGTTGGGAAAATGACCATATTACCCTTATTAGAAATAAGCGCAATAAATAGTATGGAGATCGGGAAAATGACCATATTACCCTTTATCGAAAATAAGTAAAGTAAATGTTCAGGACCGTGAAAATGACCATATTACCCTTATTGGAAATACACGCAATGAATATTATGGAGACGTGAAAATGACCATATTACCCTTATCAAAAAAAAGTAGAATAAATATTACAGATCGTGGAAAATGACCATAATAAAGGTAATATGGTCATTTTCACGATCCATAATATTTACTCTACCTATTTCCGATAAGGGTAGTCTCGGTCATTTTAATCAACAATATTTACTTTACTTATTATCGATAAGGGTAGTCTCGGTCATTTTCACAGTCTCCATAATATTTGTGACACTTTTTTCCAATAAGGGTAATATGGTCATTTTCACAGTCTATAATATTTACCTTATTTATTTTCAATAAGGGTAGTTTGGTCATTTTCACAGTCTCCATAATATTTATTGCACTTATTTCCAATAAGGGTATTATGGTCATTTTCACAGTCTGTAATATTTACTTTCCGATTTTGATAAGGGTAGTCTCGGGTCATTTTTCACGGCCTCGTAATATTTATTGCACTTTTCTAATAAGGGTAATATGGTCATTTTCACGATCTTTGTAAGAATCACTTCACCTATTTCCGATAAGGGTAGTATAGTCATTTTCACAGTCTCCGTAATATTTTTGCACTTTTTCTAAAAAGGGTAATATGGTCATTTTCACAATCGGTAACATTTACTTTACTTATTTCCGATAAGGGTTGTATGGTCATTTTCAACATCTCGTAGTATTTATTGCATTTTTCCAATAAGGGTAATATAGTCGTTTTCAAAAGATGTAAGAATTACTCTACCTATTTCCAATAAGGGTAATATGGGCATTTTCACAATCGGTAACATTTACTTTTCTTATTTACGATAAGGGTAGTATGGTCAATTTCAATTCTCTCCATAATATTTATTGCACTTTTTTCCAATAAGGGTAATATGGTCATTTTCACGAACAAGAACATTTACTTTAATTATTTCGATAAGGGTAGTCTGGAATAATGTTTAGGGAATATTCAAAAGGAATCTTTGTAAATGGATGGATTTCATCGTTCTTATGAAATTTCGACTTATAGTAGTCCACCATGACGGCCTGTTTCGATCTCGGAGCTAAGGTTTGCATCTGATGCCGAGAATAGGGTTGGTTTATTGTTTCGTGGAATATTCCAAAGGAATCTTACTTGTAAATGGATGGATTCATCGTTCTTACGAAAGTTCCGACTTATAGTAGTCCACCGACGCCGAGTTTCGATTTCGGAGCCGTGGTTTGCATACAATATGCTGAATAGGGTTGGTTTAATGTTTGGAATATTCCAAAGGAATCTTACCCGTAGATGGATGGATTCATCGTTCTACGAAAGTTCCGACTTATAGTAGTCCACCGACGGGTTTTTCGATTTCGGAGCCAGGGTTTGCATACAATATGCCAAAATAGGGTTGGTTTAATGTTTCGGGGAATATACCAAAGGAATCTTACCTGTAGATGGATGGATTCATCGTTCTTATTAAATTTTGGACTTATAGTAGTCCACTGACGGCCAGGTTTCGATCTCGGAGCTAAGGTTTGCATACAATATGCCAGAATAGGGTTGGTTTATTGTTTCGTGGAATATTCCAAAGGAATCTTACATGTAAATGGATGGATTCATCGTTCTTACGAAAGTTCCGACTTATAGTAGTCCACTGACGGCCAGGTTTCGATTTCGGAGCCAAGGTATGCGTACATTATGCCAGAATATGGTTTGTTTAAGGTTTAGGATATTATGAAGGAATCTTACTCGTAAATGGATGGATCCATCGTTCTTACAAAGTTTCCGGACTTATAGTAGTCCACTCCCTAGGCTGTGTTTCGATCTTGGAGCCAAGGTATGCGTACATTATGCCGAGAATACGGTTTGTTTAAGGTTTCGGGGATATTATGAAGGAATCTTACACTGTAAATGGATGGATCCATCGTTCTTACCAAGTTTCGGACTTATAGTAGTCCACTTCGGCCATGTTTCGATCTTGGAGCCAAGGTATGCGTACATTATGCCAGAATATGGTTTGTTTAAGGTTTCGGGGGATATTATGAAGGAATCTTACCTGTAAATGGATGGATGCATCGTTTTTACCAAGTTTCAGACTTATAGTAGTCCACTCCGGCCAGGTTTCGATCTCGGATCCAGGGTATGCATACAATATGTCGAATAGGGTTTGTTTAAGGTTTCTGGGGAATATTATAAAGCAATCTTACTCAGTAAATGGATGGATTCATCGTTCTTACCAAGTTTCCGACTTATAGTAGTCCACTCCAGGACATGTTTCGATCTCGAACCCAAGGTATGCGTACATTATGCGAATAGGGTTTGTTTAAGGTTTCGGGGATATTATGAAGGAATCTTTTTGTAAATGGATGGATGCATCATTTTTGCAAGTTTCGGACTTATAGTAGTCCGGTCCGAAAGCCGTTTTCGATCTCGGAGCCACGGTATGCATACAATAGGCTATAATATGGTTTGTTTAAGGTTTCGGGAATATTCTAAAGGAATCTTACATGTTAATGGATGGATCATCATTCTTACCAAGATTTCGACTTATAGTAGTCCACTCCCATCCAGGTTTCGATCTCGGAGCGGTGTATGCATACAATATGCCGGGATAGGGTTTGTTTAAGGTTTGAGGGAATATTCTAAAGCAATCTTACCTGTAAATGGATGGATTCATCGTTCTTACCAATTTTCCGACCTATAATAGTCCACTCCTGGCCAGGTTTCGATCTCGGACCCAAGGTATGCGTACATTATGCCAGAATATGGTTTGTTTAAGGTTTCGGGGATATTATGAAGCAATCTTACCCGTAAATGGATGGATTCATCGTTTTTACCAAGTTTCGGACTTATAGTAGTCCACTCCCGGACGGAGTTCGATCTCGGACCCAAGGTACATTATGCGAATAGGTTTTGTTTAAGGTTTGAGAGAATATTCCATGGAATCTTACCTATGAATGGTTAGATTCATCGTTCTAACGAAGTTTCAGACTTATAATAGTCAACTCCCGGCCGGAGTTTCGAGCTCGAGCCACTTTCTTTCTCGAAAGTCGCTAGAAAAGGTTTGTTTAAGGTTTCAAAGAATATTCCATGAAATCTTACCTATGAATGGTTAGATTCATCGTTAACGAAGTTTTCGAGTTATAGTAGTCAACTCCGCCCGGGTTTCAAGCTCGAGCCACTTTCTTCCCGGTTGCTCAAAATGGTTTGTTTAAGGTTTTGGAGAATATTCCGATAGAATCGACACTGAGCTTCTTGGTTCATAGTTTGTATGTCGTTATACCACATTTGAAGTTCGAACCGATACTCGAGCTTCATATTTATCGATTTCAATGATGTGTCATGCTAAGTTTGAAGTCCGAACCCTCCTGAGCTTCCCTCGGTTCATAGTTTGTCTGTCGTTATACCATATTTGAAGTTCGAATCAATAATTAAGTTTCATATATATATCGATTTCGGTGATGTATCCTTCTAAGTTTGAAGACAGAACCCTCCCGGAGCTTCTTGGTTCATAGTTTTTATGCCATTATACCACATTTGAAGTTCGAATCGACATTGAGATTCATATTTATCGATTTCGTTGATGTATCATGCTAAGTTTGGAGTCTGAACCCTCCCGGAGCTTCTTGGTTCATAGTTTTATGCTTTTTGAATCTACGAGTGTGAACTAAAGCTACTTCATGACTGTATGAATAGTCGAAATTTCTTCGTGACCTATGTAACTAGTCAAATTGGTAGGAAGCACAAAGAGAAAGCACAAAGAAACACACCAATTATCAATTCACTTCTTATGAACCACATTCATTCTTATATATTTTTGGATTTTTTTATATCGGAATGTCGATAACAATGTCCTAAATTTATTAATATTTTTTTTCGATTTTTTCATATCGAAAGTTGATAATGAAACCAAATACACGAGTTTGAACTAGCACAAAAAGAAACACACAAGTTTATGAATCGTATGAGCATCTTAAAGTGAATCTACACCGTCCCATAATTTATGCAATCCGTATGACCTCCTTATCTACGGTCCGGAGTATTTTGAACTTATCTACACAAAAGAGAGAGAGAAAACCTCTACTCATTCTCCCCGCCTCTCATCTCCGTCTCTCTGCAAACCCTAATTTCTCCCCTTTCCCACTCTAAACCTTCATCTTCTAACGCTTAATCAGCCTCGAAACTCTAATTTCATAATCAATCTCCGAGTTTCTTACTCAATTCCCTCTAAATTCTTACCCCAAAACCGTGTTCTCAAACTCTCATCGATCCCGAATCTCAATTTTATGAACTAAAATACAGCTTCTAAAGTAGGAAAAAAGGAAGAAAAACCTAGTGGTGCGGTGAATCGACACTAAATCTCTATCATTAACGTCTTCTTCTTCTTCGCTTTCTTCACTTAAATGAAATCTAGGATGTGTTTGTTCGGTTTAGAGATCTATGAGGCGAGTCAAGAAACGGAATTTTCTTGTTTATCATATCTTCTCGATTATCGTAAGCTTTGTCTCGTTGTAAATTGCAATGAATTTTCTTCTAAATAATCCAAAGCAGAATTTGTTAATACTTGTTCTTCTTCGTATTGGTGTCAAAGAAACTCAAATGGAGTTTCGGCGGGCGAAGGAAATTGATCTCAAGTGGAGTTTGGGTGGAAGGGTAGATGAAATTAAACCTCGGAGTTGATCCGATGTTGTGCTTGAGTAAAACTTGAGGTAATTAATTCCTAATTAGTCTTTCCCTGGGTTTTTAGAGTTTTACTCAAGTGTCAAATCGCTTCAGGAGATTATGGAGTTCAACAAGGTGATTATGGAATTCTTCAATCAAGACGTTATCGATGCATGAAGAATTTCCGTGGAATGAATGCACTCTTCGGTAGGGGAATCATTATTTTCGCATTATAATGAGATTTGCCTATGAAATTGTGCTCAATTGTTGATTGTTGATTTGCTTGTGCAGAATATTTAAAAGCTCCCTACTTCTGGAAAAACTTTGCTGCATCTGATTTGAAACGTTATTTGATTTGCTTACAATCAAAGAACGTGTTGAATATTTGGATCTTTTTGATTGTTTGGAACTTTTTGATTGTATTGACGAATGGCTACGGATATGTGAAAGGTGCAATTGCTCAACATTTGAATACTCCTTGCATTTGCATTTTCATCCCATTCAACCTTTGTGTTATATCATATATGCCATATGTGCGGGGAAAATATACCTACTCAAGAAGCTACATCAACCGAAAAGTACTTATTTAGCATCGTACTTTTCTTTTGAATCCTAAGAAATGTTAGGAATTTGTTTAAATTCGAAGAAATGTTGGTCTTTGATGAATATCGGGTAATTTTTCTAATTTCAACTTTCTCTGTTGATTTCTTGTACAAAAACCATGGATTTTACGCTTTTGAATAGATTCATTAATTGATAAAAAATTGAATTTGAATTGTATGTTGTAGATCTTTGTAAAGGATGTGTGGAAGGAATACACATGGTTTTTTATGAATTTGATAGTGGTAATTTTGATTGTTACACAGCAGTTTAAGATTGAAATGTTGGGTTGCGGAGGTGTAGTCAAGTTGAAGTTAGGTAGATGGTGATGTACGTATTCTTCTTTATTTGAAGTTCATTGAAATGGGTTAGATGAATGTTAGGTTTTACATGTTATGGAGCTGGTATTGGTGCTTGATTGCAGCTGCAGTTAGGGTGTTTGTTTTGGTGACCTTGTTGTGAGAGGTGTGTGCAAGGGTTAGATGCGGGCAAGAATTGTATGTATTGGAATGGTGCTATGTATTGGAATGATGTTGGTGATGAAGCGGATGTGGTTTGTGGAGGAGATGCGAGATGTGGTTTGTGGTTGGAATGATGTTACATATGAGCCTCCCCAATAAATGGTGTGACAAGGCTTCAAAAGAAGAAAACAATGAAGAAGATGTTTAATCAGTTTAATTGTTTTTAGAACTCTTTTTCTTATCCTCTATGCAGTCTTGTTGGAAAAATCTCATGCATAAACGTATCTTACTATATTAAGGTGCTTTGCATAAGAAATATGGACACGATGGTGTTGCTCAACAAGGAATGGAACTCTTTCGGATGACGCTAGAAATGATATTCGACCCATTACTGGGGCGTACCAAGGTCAATAACTACTTTAATTCTTGAAAATCGTGATAGTTATGTCGTTTCTTTTCGGATCCTACCTTTGAGTTTGGTTTTATTTTGGTGGTGTTATCTAATTGCAGGTAGAGAGATGGTTGAGAGGTTGTTGGCTGGTAAAGGCGGTAGATGTATGTTAGGACAGTTACCACCATAGTCTTTGAGATTATATGGCAGCAAGGTGCAATGGGCCAATGCAGAATGGTTAGGTCATGAAGGAGATGATGTGATGCGGTGGAGTTGATGTTGTTGTTTGTCGGGATGGTACGCACATGATTTTGCAAGTGATGCGGATGCGAGATTTGGGGATGGTTGAGCCGAGAATGAGAATGGTGTGAATTATGAAACTGGAGATGATGAGTCACGCTAGGTTGAGAAAGTGAAGATGGTGGGTGCTTATGTTGTGAAGGTGGTGGTCTCGAGTCATTGCGGGTGGACTGTGGAGTGAAAATGGAGGTGTTGGCGGCCTATCGTGTTCAAGGGTTACAACTTTGAGACAAGTGATAAGTTTGTGTGAGTGATGTGAAGAATATGAACTGTTTGTGTGTTTGAAGCCTACAACAATGATTTGAATTGAGACCAAACAGAGATGGAGGTAGTTTCAATGAGTAATTGAATGGGATGTGTATGAACTAGATGTATGCTTAGGGTTGCAGTGTATGAAACGAAGGTGCGCAAGTGGCGGCACTTGCAGTGTTATTGTAATACATAGTTGAGTTGGTAGAAGCAAATTTGTGTATTGTGTTTGGTAAATAGATGGTTATTAAAATATTCTGATTTAATTTTGAATCTAAATTCTCAAAATTTAATTTTTTTTTAAATCCAATATGTACCACAACTCATAATAGAATTGTCAAAGAAGTGACATACAACACTTCCCATAGTTGTCAACGAGTTGACATACAACCCTTCCCACAGGTTGTCAAAGAATTGTCATACAATTCTAACCATTGTTGTTAATTTAATGTGCTACAACCCAAACAAGTGTAGTGTATGAGTTATTTTCACAACCTAGGTAAGAGTTGTGTTAGGCATTAAGAGCGAATTTAGAAAGACTTTGACAATCGACAAAAGCATTGTACAAAACTAAACTACAACCATGTTTTACTCTATCTCGAAGAGTTGCAAAGAATTGAGGATCTTCTACAACCCCCTTATGCAACCTATCGATAAACGTCGTCGTAGATGTATGACAACTCTTTTTGGGAGTAATTGATCACTGTTTTTCCCGTAGCGCAATTATCCTATTATAAGTATAATCAGGTCTACAATGCAAGTGTTCCATCCTATGGAAAGCCACCAACTCCTTATTACCCACCCCTTCCTCTCCTGGACATTTTATCAACAGTTACATTCACAAGAATCACAAGCAACACATTACTTTTTCTTTTCATTTCTTTCAAAACTCCTAAAGTACATGGAACCGATTCCCTTTAACCAAAGCAATACCCATTTCACCACAAGTAATCTCGATATGTATAAAACCAAATTCCGATTCAACCCAATAATAAAACTCAAATTCTTTATCCAAACTCACACAGGATATACTCACTCTCACTCTCAAAAGCTCAAACTATTGGAAAAAAAAAAAACTAGAGGTTAAAACCAAAATTAGTTCCACATCACTTTGAAATCCTAAACAAGATTCAATCCCCGTTACACAAAATACACCCAACCCTAAAATGAAGATTCAGTAATTAGAACTTAGCATATCATTTCACATACACAAGAATCAAAACATTAAAACAATGGAAAGAAACCCAAGCTTACCTTGAGAATTTTTGCACAGCTGATTGAAACAACAACAAAAAAAAAAAAATCAGTAATCCAATTAAAATATCATCAGATTGAGCATGAACATTCTTGTTATTCGTAGGAGATCCAATATATGATGGTGTTGACGGAGGAATAAATAAACCCTAAAGAAGTGAAGGAGGAGGTGATGATGGTCTTGGTTTGAGGAGGAAGGATAAGGTGTTGACGATTGACCAGAAATGGTCGTCGATTTGGTGGTGGTGCGGAACGAAGAGGAGGCGATAGATCCGAACATAAAAATAGAAGAAAAGAGACGGAGCTGTTCGTAGAGGGAGACGGAAGAGACAAAGGTGTTGTTGATGGTGGTAACCGAGGTGTTGCTTCTTTGGTTTTCATGGGAGCTATTTGTTGCACTTGGTGGTGATGGTGGTGGGGAGAAGGAGGCGGAACAAAGAAGAAAAAGAAAAAGAGAAGAAGAAGAAATGAAGATAAAAGGGTACATTTGGCTTTTTAAAAAATAATAAAAACTAAATTTACTCAAAATTATTTGACACAGGGTTTTTGTGCCATTTTCTTTTGAAACGTTTTTTATTTGTTAAAAATAATATGACCGGTTTTTTCTTATCACTAGTTTGTTCACCTAGGGGTTTTGTCACTAGTTTTGTTTTTTTTTTCTGGAAATCATTTTCAAACCACTGCGTTCTTTTAACATCGATCAGTAAAGCAAGCCCTCTCATAAATATAATTCATCGAATGGAAATCATTAGGGCATCATTTTTAATTTAGGTTGTAAAATGATAATAAAAAGAAAGAAAATGAAATAAAAACTCTGTGTTTTCGTTTTTGGTTTTATGAGTATGTTGTGTGATCGTTATTAATGGCAGAATTGGAAAATTCTTGAGGGTTCAATCAAAATAAAGCATAAGGTCGATAATCTAGAATAAGCTACAGACGTAAAAAGATTGAAATTGTACGATTTAAAACTTGAATTGAATCTGTTTATGTGGTTGTGTAGTGGAAGAGCAGGAGATCTCATTTGTTATCACTATTCGGAGAATCCGAGACTAAGAAGATAAGAAGATTACAAATGAATCTAAAGGGAATAAGAGAAGATAATTTTTGAATCTCTGACTTACCACTATCCCTACACGTGTCTACTATAAGTTGAAAATACTTAGAGTTTTGGTTTTAGTGAGAGAATTCGTTAAGAGTTTAAATAAATCGTGGGATGGACATCGGGGTAAAAATGGAATTAACGTATTCGAAAATACATGTGATTTGTTTTCCCTAAGAAACTCCAAGTTCAATGAAACCAACGATTTCCTAGATAAAAAGTAAGCTATTAATTATACCTTAACCTATGCCCGGGTATACAAGATAATGAAACCCATGTTTGATTTGAGTGAAAAGATGGTTTGACACGTTTTCAACACGTGGAGTACAAAATGGTTGATGTGTATTTATGTTTGATCCGGCTGGGAATTTTCCATGTTATTGAGCCTCGCTAAGTACAAAATATTTGGTGTGTATTTCAAACCCAGGACATTAAGCCTCTAAAAGCAAACCACTAAACCGGTGCTTAGTTTGCAACTTTCTTTAATATATTCCATGTTTTTTTCTTTTCTTTTTCCGGAAGAGAAGAGTTGATAGTATTCCACCTAAACTTAAATGTTTCATTTTCATTATTGTATTCATATTATCTAAACGTTATAATAATTTATTGCAAGTCTCCTTTGGATATTAGTGCTTAGTGTTTGCACTTTGTGTTTTCTTAACGAATATTTGTTTGTTTTGGTTAATTTAATAGCATTTCACTGTATCATAATAACATACGTAGAAGTTGTATGTATAAAAGTTGGAACCAAAATTACACCGAAATTTGGAAACGGAATCTCCCCGAGATAACATTGTACCAGTGTCTCGCTCAGGACCGAGACAAACCGAAATCCGAGATCAACTACCTTGCCCGAGAATGATCAGAGTTAGTTAGTTTTTGTGTTTTTCAGTTTCAATATCAAAAAAATAATATTACCAGGAATACCAACAAACTACTTAACAGAGCAGTAGTATTCGATCAAGAGTTTTAAGGATAAGTGTGGATTCTTGTTTTACATGAAATATAAAGATTTATAAGATCTCATTATATATCCATGAACTTATGTTAAACTATCATGGATTAAAGTGGAATCTTTTAGAGATTTGTATGGAATCCTAAAATTGTAAGATATGTAATATGTCTACTTTAAGTTTTTCTTATGGAATCTTCAATAAAATTCTCATTAGAGATGTAAGGAATTCATCCCACTTCTTGGGGTGTATGAGAGACCATTAATGGTGGAATTAGTACATCATTATGGCGCTTACGGAATATTTATCGATATTGAAAGGTATGTCTCTTTGGAGTATTCATATAGAGATGTTGGTTAGACATCTTATGGAGGAGAAGATCATCTTGGTGGTGCTGGATTAGATTATTGGTGTCGAGCTGAAGGCGTCCATGGTAATCTATGTCAGGGAGTGCATAGAAGAAGTTTTGGTTTATCCCAAAACTTAGTCGGTCAAGGATTTTAGGATAACCATAATTCTTTACTTGATCCTAAAAACTAGGAACTTAATAGCCAAGTTAAGGAAATCCTAAACTTGTAGGATAGGTAAAATGTCCACTAAAAGCTAGGAACTTATGTAGTTAGATAATCCTTCTAGATAAACAAATAAGAGAAAAATTGTACAATCAGTTTAGAGGGTTAGAAAATATGGGCCAGGTAATGGATCCGGTCGGGCCTAGATTTGCATTCATTATACTCATGCAATATCAATCCAAGTGACAGCTGCCAAAACTAAAGATGACAATGTAGTCAATATCGGATTTTGGTTTGTCTCGGTCAGTATAACTTTGTATCTAGGGGATTATCGTTAAAATATCGGTCGGTTCCGGATTTTATACCTATAATTTTTATATCAAATTTTTTTCACATATAGAGGTTAAGATATATTTTTCACATACATATAAAACTAGTACTCATTTTTTTACCAAACAAACTCAGGATATCACCAAAAATCCAATATTTGTATGAAACAGATAAAACCCACAAACAAAAGCAGGATTGCAAAGCTCAAACTCAGATGTGTAAACCTCAGTTGATTCTATAATGAATAAAGAGGTCGTAGCCATTTGGCGGATGTATACACAAGGTTGTGAAATCGTAAATCGAAACGCAAATCGCTTTACAATTTTTGCAAATCGAATCGTAGATTGAATCGTGAATCAAAGATTCATGGTTGATTCTAGAATCGCTACATAAAAGCCTATAAATATCATTGTTCTAGATAACATAGTATTGATCTTTGATGTATAAGGTTATATTAAAAATATGTTGAAATGATAACAACAAAGACCGACTTGGTATAGTGGTACAGGGTCTGCCCTACGGAGCTTAGACTCGGGTCGAATCTCAACCAGCATTAAAAAAAAAAAAAAAAAAAATCCTAGTCAAGGTCTGATTCGAGACAACGGTTTGAATCGATTTGGAAATAATTCAAATCGCAAGATTTTAAAACCATGGATGTAGACAATATTACACATTGTGTATGTTGTTGAGCCACGTTAAATTCGTGAGTAGTTTATTTTTTATTTTCTTTTGTTTATGACTTGCATCTATATGGTTCTCTTTCTTTTCTTCTTATCCTAGATCGTAGTGAGGTTCATGAAGCAATCCGAGAGATCAAGTGTTTCTTGTTAGTTATTTTGTTTCCGCAGTATTAGCATGTAGATAGCTTTGAACCCAACAAATTCTACTAAATGCACTCAATGAGAGTTCGAGTGCACTCAATTAGAGATCCACATATCTAGATGGATTATACAATGACTTAGAAGTAGTGCTTCTCATTGGGTTGGCTCTCGCCTTCCCTCACCCTTTACGACATCAGCCAGAGCAACGGATACCTACAACCAGGAACGGGCCTATGAGGGGGCTAACTGGGGCTCCAGCCCGTCCCTTGATTTGGCAAGATTATTTTTTTACTTTAGCCATTTGCTTGATTTTTGTAGTTAGCCCAATAGTTAAATGGATAGTAGCCCACAATAGCTTATGTTGTCATAGCAAATAACAAGTGACCAAGCCCTATGGCAAGTAGGAATTGATAGTCATAGACTCATAAGTCTGAATTTAAGTTTGCCTCTGCAGAACAGCAGTTGGGACGAAAAATTAGAACCGGAGTGGTGTTCCAAGTTTTGTTAATTATCGACAAGAAGATCCTGACATATTTTTTACATCAAAGCGTAGCTCTTGGAGTTTGAACGAGGTATCACTTGTGATGGAGCTGGTCATGTTATTATCAGTTTAGACCTCAGTAATAATGATTATATTGCTGGGGGACTAGGTAATTTTTAGCATTCTTGCCAATCTTCCGTACCTGGAGAGATTGAATTTGGCTGCCAGTATTTTTAAACACCAATACCATCGGGGTTTGACAAACTTGCTAACAGACAAGAATATATTCAATTTTCCAATCTAGTTTGCGTTCACAATTGATCTATTATACAATTCAAGAGTGTCCGAATGGTTTGGATCTAGGCAAAGAGCAG